>JAOEGS010021275.1:0-13625 GCA_025447755.1 Corythornis vintsioides | reverse complement strand
CTGAGCCCAGCCAGGATGCCCTTGGCTTTCTGGGCACACCCTGGCTCCTCTGCAGCCTCTTGTCCATTCCACCCCCCGGGCCTTTTCCAGCAGCAGTTCCCAGCCCCACTGCCCAGAAGAGAAAGAAACAGCAGAAGCTGGGTGAGAAGCATGGAATATAAACCAGCAAGCCTGAAGCCACCCAGGCACTTACGTGACATTCAGCACAGCAGAGGGATGACTGAGCCTTGCCCAGATGACCAAGAGTGACATTTTGGTAGGTTCAGGAATGGCAAGAAGAACTTCCCAACTATTTCCTTGTGTCAGTAACAGGCTCTTCCCTTAGTAACTTCCCACAACTGCTGCTACCAGCAAAATTCAACCTTGTTCTGAATGACAGCATAAAGAAAAGTCAAGGCAGCTGCCAAGGCTGTAACATTAGGCACCTAGACCTATTCATGCACAGTACGACTGATGCCAGCCTCTGAAAAATCCCTCTCTCTCGGGGCTGAGGTGGTGCTAGAAATCATTCTAAGTGACAAAAAATAGAGAGCAATGACAAAACTGAAGTTCCTAAGTGGAAGCAGGTATGATGCCCTGAAAGAACACTGATAGGTCTAACTTTGGTTTTAAAAATACACTTATTAGAAGAACTTGAAGCCCAGGATTTCAATTGTTTTCACTTCCCAGCACCCAGAAATCCCACCATCTCCCTAGGAAAGCTGGCAACTGCTCGTGCAGCCACGAAAACAAGACTATTCTGTCTTCACCATATAGAAAATGAAAACACAGCACAGAAGCAGGCATATATTCAAGTGACACGTTAGGATTCAATCTTACCAAAATAAAGGTAGCATCTGGAGTCCCCTCTCTCCTTCCACGAGGAACTGAAGCCCTGTGTAGACTGGGAGGTGGAAACACAGGGGTTTGGGCACACATCCAGGCTGCAAGCTGACTGGAGTCTGGGCTGACACCCATTCCCCATGGGGCTGAGAACTCAGCACCCCTGCACTGTCCCTGCAGGGGGAGGTGCTGGAGGCAGCAGCCAGGGGAGAGCCAAGTCACCCCAAGCAGGCTCTGCAGCTGAACGTTTGGGACACGTCTCCTGGGTGCCTTGGAGAGCTGAGCTGCCTCTGGATAGTGCACTTAGCTCAAAAATATCTGCCCAGATATAAACAACCACATCTCACTGAGTCACTGCACTCCCCCTCCCCCTTTGGAGTCACCCAGCAGAAACAGGCATCTGTGGGTTGTGATTCATCCCATCCCAAAGCAGCTGTTCTGAGGCATTCCATCATATCCTAAAAGCATCTGTGTGTCTCTCCTGGCTACCTGAGCTGCTCACCCATGGCTCCTTCCTCAGCCACCCAAGAGGTGAAACCTTCCTACAGGAGCAGCTTTACTGGGAAAGCCTCAGCTGAACTGGAGAGCACTTCAAATCCATTTCAAATGAGCCAAGACACTGAGATATAGCTGAAGAGCACCTGTATTTTGACAATGTACAGTTACAGCTTTGGTGTAAATCCTCAGCTTGCCATGAGCATGTTCCAGCTATGTTGCTATATAAGCTACAGAAGCTTGTTCTCTAAGCTATGCTGAACATGTTCCAGGCTTGGGCTTTTTCTCTTTCCTCTGACTGAACAGCAATCCTTGCACTCACTCAAGCTTTCTTCCTCTGAACAACTGATTGACACCAAATTAGCCAAAGAGGAGTCAGACTGGGATCTTCATTTTCTCCTTGCTTTCAAGGGGAGGTATTTTTTAGGGAGGGAAGGTTGGTGTAACAATCAATATTCTGTCCAAATAAGCTAGGTAACATCAACTGGCAAAACCATAAGCTACACAAAATAAACTGGCAAACCACCTCTATTTATATTGCCCAACTCCTAGAACACAGACATGGAAAAGGGTTTTTTTTTTTCAGGAAAGTGATTCTATTTTTCTCCCTGACAGCTGAAAAAAAAAAAAAAAGCTGTTTGCATCTTGCTGATCTGAAATACCAGATCACAGGAGTATTAAAACATTAGCATTTCAAGTTGAGTCATCTAACCCCAGATATCTAGAGCCTTCTTGGATGCCCTAGGGGATTCCTGCTGGCCTCCAAAAGTCCCTGCTGGAAAGACTGGGTTACTGGAATGTCCTGGCTTCTAATTGCCAGCCCCCTGCAGATGTCCTAGATAGAAAATGGTCTAGTGTCATTTCAGATGCCACTTATTTAGGTACCTGGACCCATCCAGAAATGGAAACCATTTCCTCCATGTATATCAGAATATATCTTCCCAACTCCTCTAGCAGAATAAAAGGATTATAAACAAAAAACTCTTTATCTCCCACTGCTGACCCCTCCTCGGAAGAGAGGTTTATCAATCAGGACTCAGTGGGTAAAAGCACAAGCACTATTTAAGCCAGCAACACATATCCTAAAATCAAGATGAATCCTCTTTGTTCAGTGCCTTCACATGCCTGTGTTTGTGCAGCACCCACCACAACCACAGCACTGATGGAAGCCTCCCAAGCCTCTCTCTTTAGCAAGACCCCTGCACTGGGAAGTCCTTCCAGTCCTGATAAAAACATGCTCCTTCCTCCTCAGGTCCCTCCATGACTAATTTCCTCCATGGCTATTGTTCTGGCCTCAGATCTGGAGCAGCCCCACAAGAGGAGGAAGCCATTTGATAAATCACCTTGTCAGAGAAGCTGGGAACCTCAGCCACGAGGGCACGTGGGCACAGCAAAACCTTCTGGTGTCTCAGGGAGCAGGGCTAGAGGATGTGCACACCGAATTTCTGCCCTCATCCTCAGGCTTGGCTGACTCCCCATAGCAGCCAACCTACTGGGAAGACAGAGGAGCAATCTGTCCTCCAAAAAGTTCCTAAATTACCACACGAGAGAAGTATTCCAGTCATGTTCACCCAAGGTAAACAAAATATGGCTTTAACCTTCTGCAAAGCTTCAGTTATCAGCCTCTAACGTATAAAAATCCTGCATAAAATTCAAGCAGTGGCTGCAAATAATAAATCTTCCAAGCAGTGATGCAATGAGGACTTGCTAATTATCCTTTCAATCCAAAAGCTCTATTTTATGACTCCATTATGAAGGGAAAGAGATGCCACTGAAGCTAAGCTACATTTTGAGTTTTCCCTTCTCCACTTAGCACAAAAATAATTCAACTGGCTCTTTCCAATCCATTTAAATGGCCCTATTGTTTCTGCACACTGCTGCAGCACAGGTGTGAACACCCCACTGCTATTTCCCAGGTGATGCTCTCCCATTCCCCTGCCAGCTGCCACTGAAGTGCTGTCTGCAGGGCAGATGCTCAGGGGCATGCAGCAGCACCAGCAAGCAACCCCCACTGCCAACAGCCTCCAGGAGACACCCTGGACAATGAGAGCCAACGGGATAATTTCTGGGTTTTTTGTGATTACTAAGAGGAGGATTCAATCCCTCACCCTTTTTACTGCAATTAATACCCTGAGTGCATGGAATTACCAAAGCATTCCTCTGGCAGGGAGGGAAGGCCTGCAGTGTGTAAGTGCAGGGTTATTTTGCTGTGGAGGATGGAGGACAGGTAGGAGAAGGCTATGCCAACTGCTGGCAAGAAACTCCTCTTCTGGTGAGCAGGCAGCTCTGCTTGTGCAGCCTGTTTGTGTTTTGAGGCAAGCCCTCCTTTCCACATCAGATTTCCATGTGCTCAAACAGGCAGCAGCTTTGCCCCAGACTTGCATTTCCAACTCAGAAGAGGTTGCTTTGTTTTGGCTCGAGAGCTGCCAGGAACACTTTTTATCTACATGGTGTTTTTAAACATGCTGGGTGGATCTTTGCCTAATTACCCCTCCACATTAAACAGCATCGTGAACCTTCATCTTCCCCAGTGCCATGTAACAGAGCCCAAAATTAATAAACAGCTCTGTACACAGGAAGAAAGCAGAATTGTTTTCACTCTGGGAAAATAAGCAAACAAGGAAGAGTAACGAAGGGCAAGAAACAAGGTCCTCTAGCAGAAGCCCTGGGTGTGGGGGAAATGGCATCCAACAGCCTGATCTCTCTGACAACAGCCTGTTTCAAGCAGCACACATCAAGACTTAATCCAGCTACCTCAAAAATGAAGGCAATTACAGAAAGAATGTCTCAAAAATCAGAAACTCACACAGGACTTCATTCACCAAGGGTGCAAAGATGGAATGGAGAGTTTATTTGTAGGGGAGAGTCTGTAAGGGGATAGCATCCAGCTTTCCAACGTGGCATTATTCACCTCTTCTGTGTTTTTCTCTTGGCTCTCTCTCCAAAAAAAAAAAAAACCCAAGACTGCTACAAAATTGAAAAAGCTGTTTATTTAGCCATCCCCCTTCATACTAACTCTAATAACAATTAAATATTAGCATTAATATGTATTAGTTGAGCCAGAATAAGATGAGAAGGCATCCTGTCTGCTACCCTTGGCTTCCTTAAAGCCAGTACTAAGCCAAAGGGACTGCAGGGGAAAGCACAAGAGGTATCATATCAGCAAGTATTGATTGCTGAAGCATTCATGTGTGGACTACAAAAGCTGCACTGAGGGCATGAAATTAAGTTTACTGCCAAGCATCCCACTGTACCTGGTCAGAAGAGAAGAAACCTCTTGAAGTTACCTATTTTCTGACTCACAACAAGAGTGTCAACAGCAGATCAGCTCTGGCTTGGCCCTGAGGAGTCCTGAAAAGCTCTGAAAACAAATATTAGCTTCACTACTCTCCTTGAACAAGATTTTCCCAATGTCCAACTTGAACTAAAAATGACATTACCAGTGCTTAGTTTCCAGTAGAGTTCTCTACAGGTCCTTTAAACCCCAAAACTGGAGGCAGATGCTTCCCATCACTTATTTTTAACACTACTCCATGTGTATGTATCCAAAACCAACCAACCAAAAAACCTTAAGGATATACTGTTCATTATATTGCTTTTTCCCCCCCAGTCTATTGTGTAGAAAGCAACAAATAACTATGAACCCACTGACAAAACCATGCTGAGGTAAGCAAAGTGGAACTACAACAGCTTCACTCATTCCTCCTCTTCAGAAAAGTCATTTTCTCACCCCTCAAAGCCTCCTGCACAGTTCTAGAGAAGCCAACACCCCCCCATTTCCAGCAGGGGATGCCACCAGGGCCTCAGCAGCAGCAGCAGGGACAGGTTTGGGACTGCTTGTGAGAGAAATGCTTCAATCATCTTTGGCAGTTGTGAAGAACAATGAGGTAAAGCTTTCTAGAAAGAGAGAACAATGCCATCATAATCCTCCTGTCAGCCCTAGGGCATCACCACAGTTCAGATGACCAAACCCTGCTGCTGCTTCATGAGGGAGGAGCACTGAGCTCCACCCAGCTCTGGCCTCTGGTGATTGCCAGGCTCTTGCTCAAGAGGCCTCTTTATAGCTCAAAACGCTGATTGATTTTTCCTCCCCTCATTCACAGCAGCAAGGACCGGCTGTTTGAAGAGAATGACTGTCTGAAGCCACTGACAACCCCTCCTGCTGCTGGAATGTGCCCTAATCCTGCCACTGCACCCTCACCCTCCCTCTCCACACTCCCCACTGCTCCCACAAGGTGTGCCCAGCCCTCAGCAGCCCCGGGATTCAACAGCCTGCACCTCCAGAAAGCTCCCCAGGGTTTCCACAGCTCCCCAGCAGTCTGAAGGGCACAGCCCAGTCTGCCATGGTACCAGCTGGGGAGGGGCTGCTCCATCAGTCCTGAGAGGAACCAGAGAAATCAGGTACCTTCTGAAAGCTAAAATTACATCCCCATCAGGAAGCATCACGAAACTAAGTGAGTGAATTGAGCAGCCCAAGCCCTCACCTCCAAGTGCCAACAGGCAGTGCACAAGGGTGAAATACCTGCCAGGCATTGCATCACCCAGAGCTCTCTACAGCACACCTAAACCCCAGGTCTTTTTGCCCCCCTCACCTCATGCCCCTCGCTCAAAGGCACAAGGAGGAGGCAAGAAGCACTTCACTCACCTGCTCTGCAAACATGGAACCTGAGGTGCCTCTAGGAAAGCATCTTTATTCATTTCCTTAGCCTGAAAAGCCAACCCTGCCTCACTGAAAGGCTCCAACAAAAGAACAGCTTCAGCCAGGCTAACACCAGTATCTCTGAACAGAGGAAAATGGCCCAGAATGGTAAATTTGGGGGATTTCCACAAGTATATTGACATGGGTGAACAAGCAGAATTCCTCCAAACTGATCTTTCCATGTCCCATAGGAACAGGCAGTTTCCTCCCTGCTCACCTGCACAGGCCATCTCTGGGCCAAGCTGGGGAGTTGGTTGTATTTCAGACCTGATTCTTGACAAAGAATTAAGGCTACTGCAACAGTACTGCTGTTTTGGAAAGAGCATCACCTCATTCAAGCAATGGAACCATGTCCAGTCTCCCAGAAAAAGCCTGAGAAGAGCAAAGACCCAGAAACTTCCCAATCCTTGTCAGCCTGCAAACACTCCTCCAACTAGCCTTCCAGTACCTTTAGCCACAACTCTAACTGAAAGGTGTATTCTTTTTTTCTGAAAGCTGTGAATTCAACCTTCCAAACCTCCTCTGAAATGCTTGTCCAAGAGAGGTGGGAACATCTCATGAGGGTCCAAAAAATATGAGGGGAAAAAAAATGGGTAAGAAGTGGGGAGATGCTGCCCCCATCACTGGATCCTTCACCTGCCCAGACCTACAGAGCCCAGTTCTGTCTCCACTGCTGAGATCACTGCCAAAGCACCAGGTGAAGCAGCCAGAAACAAACTCCCTCTGTGTGCAGACACAACAGAGCTGTTTCTCCCTGCAGCACCATCCCAGCCATGCAGTTAAACCTAAACCTGGTGAGCAGAGGACAAGAGTGTCAAGAGCCTGCAGTGGGCAGGCCCTGGCTCTGCTGCTTTCAGATACATGATCTCAGCTGGTCAGAGGTCAGAAGTATTTCTGGACTTTACACTGACATTTCACTTTCACACTGCAAGATGACTCAGTGGCAGTGCTGCTGTCCCAGCTCCTGTGAGCTCCAGGCAGCCCATCCACCTGCCAGCCTAGGAGGTGACTCCAGAAGGTGCTGCCAGCTCCCAGGCTGCATCCCCACGGGGCTCAGCACCCACCTGCAATCCTGCAGCTCTCTGCCCAGCAAAAGGCTCAAAAAAGGGAGCAGAAATCCCTGCTGTGCAGCTGCAGGTCAGGATAAAGCAAGGTGGTCAACACTGCAGGCTCTCTGAAAGTCTCCCCTGGCTTCAGAGCCACACCAGCTCTGCTGTAATCCCAACTTCAAGGGGGTGTTTCAGTGCTGCAGAGTGAGCTGCTTGTGTCAAAACCAGCTGGCACAAATCATCCAACCACTGTGATCAAGACAGCAAAAAGCACGGGGGGAATATCAGGAGGAAAAGAGATTGGTTTTGTTTTTATAGGTTTATTCGCCAAAAAATGAGTGACTTGAAACTGAAAAACACTTCTGATGAACACTCTTCCTGACTTTCACTTCAATGACATCTTAATGAACACTTCCCAGCTCTCCTTACCTGAAGCTGTAAATGAATGTGGGAGAATACTGAAGAAAGGTAGTGGGGGAAGAAAAGAAAATAATAAACCCACCAGCCATTTTATTTCTTGGATGCCTCTCAGAAGATTAATAATAATTCATCTGGGGAAAAGAGATCCAGCAAAGATTTGCTTGGTAAAAAGACATCTGGCAGGGAGTAACAAGTGGAGAGAAAGAGGCTGAGTTCTGACAGGGGGATATGAAGGATAGTGAGAGCTGGGAGCCAATTAGATTACTCTGCAGCTCTGCACAGATGAAGGCAACTTGTTCACATTTGTCCCAAGCACCTCAACCCTGGACAGCTAACAATAAACTGCCAGAAAAAAGAAATTATAGAGGAGCAGTAAATGT
Source organism: Corythornis vintsioides (assembly GCA_025447755.1). NCBI lineage: Eukaryota > Metazoa > Chordata > Aves > Coraciiformes > Alcedinidae > Corythornis > Corythornis vintsioides. The sequence goes on along the minus strand of JAOEGS010021275.1, from coordinate 5,760 downwards.
GATTGTAAGACTGACTGGAGCCATCTGAAGTGAGGTTTCTACCCTGACAGTATGAAAATACTTTCCTCAATAACAGCTTTAATAGGGGTCATGGTTCTTTATTTCTGATTTATTTTTTTTTTATTGGAAGGTTGGCTCCAATTCTGAAACCTTCCAGGAGAACCACAATAAAACCTGTGAGGGCTTATTAAAAGTGGGGGGAAAGAAGGCAAAATAAACACACAGACTGTTCATTCACCTACCATGGCAGGAGTTCCAGTGGGAACGTGCCAAACCTACGTAAATTAGGCTGCATAATTTTACTCAGCAGCACGAGGAGTAAAATAAGCAATGCAAGTATTGCTGAGACTCCACCAGCTACCAGCAGGATGCATAAACATCTGAGGCCAGCAGCCAGCAGCAGCAACACCAATTTAATAGATTTTTTCTTCTTCCTGCAATAAATTGGCAGCAGAACTTTTGCAAGTGACTTGTAGCTGAGGTTTTAACCCCAGAAAAAGGGAGACTAAGGAGGCTCCCAGCTGCATGCCAGGGGTGGCAGGATTCATATCCCACTGCCCAGGGACCCCATGGTTCATAGAAAAATAATGTTTACTGCAGCACATTCCAATTGCAGACACCCTACAACCAGCAGAGAAACTACACAGCAGCTGTAGCAAGAAGAGATGAAAATTTCACCCACCAAGTATTAGCAGCAAGTAGATTTTTAATCCATTTTGCATCTTCTCATGGCAACTGTCACTCTGTAAAAGCCAAGCTGAAGAAACTGGTGCTCAAGCGATGCTGAAATGGCACCAATTGTTGCTGCTCAAGGAATTATTTTGTGTTTTTTTTTTAACCACGCTCAAAAGCTGTATGAAAGCAGCTCTCCACTGCTCCTTGAGAGCAACTTTAAAGCATTTCCCAGAGAGCTGAAACCTGTATTTGGGTAACTCTCTCATCTGTGCTGCATGGACACGAAGGGAAAACAGGGGACAGATGGCCAGACCGATGCCTATTTACCAAGGTAGCAGCACCACGTTAAAATCAGAAGCACCAGGCCAAGTCACATGTTGAAAATTAATTACACTTCCCCTGCTAGCTGCAAGTCCACACTGCTCTGAAACCTGCGAGTCTGAACAAGATACGTTAGTGTGATCACTTCAGCGTGTTCATCCCACAGGGACATCCTCTGCGGCGGAATTAAACCGAATTAAAGCACACAAGTTGTTCCGTGCTACTGTTCTAATCCATATTCAGCAGCGTTACTCCCGCCTGCTCTCCTCCCAGCAAAAAAAATAAATAAATTAAATGCAAATATGCCTCAAAATAGGCAGAAAACAAAACATCTGGAAGCAGAAGCCTGCGGGCAGCGTTCTCACAGCACAAAAATAAGTCTGTCTATTCCGTGTACGCACAAACACACGTACATGCAGACACGGGCGAGCGGTGGGTAGGTTTTCTGCCAAACGCTGACTCCACAGAACCATCAATCACCGCTCCACCACATCCACGGGGCGGGCGGCAGCACCCGCACCAGAACCCGCACCAGCACCCGCACCCGCGGGGATCGGGGGAACGGCCGTGGCGGGGATCGGGGCAGCGGCCGACGCGGGGATCGGGGCAGCGGCCGACGCGGGGATCGGGGCAGCGGCCGACGCCCGCGCCCAGGTGCGGCGGGACGAACGGGGGCTCGGCCGGGAGGGCCCCGGAGGCCGCTCCCCCGCGCTGGGAGGAGCCGCGGAGCCGCCACCGCCACCGCCAGGCTCCCCCCGGGGCCACCGTCACCACCAGGCTCCCCCCGGGGCCACCGCCAGGCTCCTGCCGGAGAAGCGAAACGCCCGCCACCGCACACCCGCAACGGCCCCGCACGGCCCGGCCCCGCGGCAGAAAGGGGCGCGGGGATCCTGCGGGACCTGCCGTGTGTGCGATCCCCCCCACACCGTGACCCCGCGGCGCGGAGGCAGTTGCCTTACCTCGGAGAGGGGGACGCGGAGGGAGCAGCCGCTTCTCCCAGGCGGGCGGAGGCGGCTCCAGGCAGCAGCTTCTCACCTCTCCCGCCGCGACCGCGACGGCGACGGCTGCTGCTCGCGTAGGGGCGGCTCGGCCCCTCCCTGGCGGGGCTGAACGCGGCACCGCAACGCCCCGGGGCAGGGCCCGCCCCGCCCCTCCCCTCCCGGCACCGCCCCCGCTCCGTCCCGCGGCCGCCGGGGCCAAGGCCTAGGGCGGCGCCGGGTGTCCGAGGCTTTTCCCCGCTCAGGCGAACTGCGGAAGGGCCGAGACGCCGGCCTTGCAGCGTGTCGCTTGTGTCCTTTCTACCGCTGGAGCGACGGAGCGCCAGCGAGGCTGTTGTGCAAACAAACGAGTGTTTTCGCGCCCAGGGCTCGCGCTCTCCCTCATTTTGACCCCGATTCGGGCACTTTCTGTTCCCGTGAAGCGACGTTCGCAGCAGCCGGCCCAGGCCCCGAGCCCTCTGCTTCCCATCCTCTCGCGGCTGCTCTCCCCGGAGCAAGGCTCGGGACTTTGTCGGGAACTCGGGTTCCTCTGACAAACCCTGCAACCCATCAGAGTCACAGTGTCAGGGGTTGGAGGGGACCTTAAAGATCAGCCAGTGCAACCCCCCTGGAGAGCAGGGGCACCTAGAGCAGCTCACCCAGGAACAGATCCAGGGGGGGCTGGAATGTCTCCACAACCTCCCTGGGCAGCTCCTGCCAGGCTCTGCCACCGTCCCTGGGAACAAGTTTTTTCAGACACTGCTGAGCTCCCCCCAAGGAGGAATATAACCAATGAGAAAAATACATGTCAATATTGCTCTACTTTGGAAGGGAAATATAAGTGGAATAAATAGAAACCCCAGATAGAGCCTGGCTGAGGATGGCACCAGGTACCAGAAGCACCCTCCCCTAGCTGGCAGGAGGAGAGAACTGCTTTGGAAAAATGAGGAAAACCAAAAAGCTGCTGTTGCTGCTCCAGCTTAACCCGCTGCTGGAGATGGTAGTCCTTAGGCAACCAGGAGTAGTAACAACATCTCTGCTCATTCCTTCCCTCTGGCTGCAGATTTTGTTCTTTGTGAAGGAAAAGAAAGGAGATTATAAGGTTTTCCCCCCGGTATATTATTTTTAATCATGAAATGAGAGAAAGCAGAAGTGGAAAAGATGTTGTTAAATATGCAAAAGGCTCAGCAGGACATTGCACGGAGAAGAGTTCAGTACAGAGCTGATCCCATCAGCTGCAGATCTCCTCATGCCTCGTATTAAACATCTACCCACAGTCAAACAGGATTACGTGGGTTTCAGGCCAAATCCAACGTGGTTTTTTCCCTGTTTTTAAAACAAATCAAGTGATGAGCCTGTTCTCCTCAGGCAACCTATTGTGCCCATGCACTGGGCTTGCACAAGCCCTAACCCAATTAATTTTTGTCTTGTGACTGTGGAAGGCACTTGGTGCTATCCCATTTGCTATAATATTTTACATCTATGTCTATTCATATCTTATTATTTGTATTATTATAGATAATTCTGATTTATTACCATTTAGTGCATCAGTTTGTGCATCAGTTCTCTTTGCATCTTGATTTCCAGGGCTACCAGTGAAAAGACAGTTTAAACATCCCCCTTTTGTACTATCCATGTGCTGCAGGGAGGGAAAGTTGGCTTGTCTCACTCACTCTCTGCCTGTCCACACAAGTCCAGGCTGATTTGTTGTTCCAAAGGCAGTCAAGTCGATCCAACCCTCTTTTTGTGGAAGCACAGAAAGGTCCAGCTGAGTGGGGAGTTTTCCTGCTGATCCTGAATGATCCCAAGGGGTTTTTCCACCCTGAATGGTTGCAGGTGAGTTACTCTTTTTGCCTTGTATCATTCTGATGCAAACTCCAAACAGAAATCTCCTGGTTACCTGCTGTTCTTACACTTGATGTAGGATTCTTCCTTTTTTTTTTTTTCACTCACAGCTATTAAAAATTGCCTTTTAACTGCATTTAATCCAGGTGCCTGCTAGTGCTCCAGCAACTAACTAAAATCTCGTTCCTTTTAATCCCTGTCATTAACTTCTCTGAGTCTTTACAAGCTGATTTTCTGTTTCTCATCTCATTTTTGGAACCATGGTGGCTCTCTGCACACATCCAACTGGCCACCTTGGCTCCACACTCCCTCCTTCAGAGCCATGCTCTTTGTCCACTGTGCTGCCAATTAGCCTAAGCTGTGGCTAATTAGCTGTTTCAGGGCTCCGCAGAGGAGTATTGGTGCTACCATTGCACGGCTGGGAGTGTAACCAGATTCTCACCAGAAACAGAGTCATTTTTAGAGCCACAATGAACTATTCTCTGCCAAGAGGAGGTCTGACAGTGAGTCATTCCCTCTGAGAGCAGGGCATGCTGCAAGAAGCAGCTTTAAAAAGAAAACAACCCTTCCCCTTGCAGTTTGTCACTCATTTGGGGTTTTTTTATATTAACTATCCAGCAAACATTCCCCGGGTGGAATTAGCCAGTGGTATTAATTTCCATCTGGATGTTTTACATCTAGTTTATAAGCTTTAGCACAAAGCATTTTGTCAATAGGTAAAATCCAAATTGATATATGATTGTATTGATATATAGAATATATTTCATGTGGTTTACCCTATAGCTTTTTAAACCCCAATTCTTTACCTAAATGTGTGCCTGTAAAGCAGACATCACCTGTATTTTTAACTGCAGTCAGTTCCCTGGCAGAGAAGCTTTCTCAGATTTATTAAGTTCATACTTTACAGTTTCACCTACATCTATTTAATAATTTACAGGCTGGGAATTGCATCACTGGATTCTGTTTCAACAAAGCACTTCACTTGAAGCATTTCTTTAAGTTCATCTCTATTTGCCAGGGCTCTTAAGTACGTGTTGAAGTTCCACTGGAGCCTTGCTATGTTTCAGTGCTTTGCTGAATAGAGATGAATTTAAGTACACACAACTGGGTTTGGGGGCTCTTTTTTTTCTGAAACAGAGACCTACTCTTCAATGTAATGCACATTTTCAATGTCTGCTACTAAACACCTAAGGATTTTACCTCAGAACTTTGATTTTTGAATTACCGAGGAAAAAAATGCAAATATTTTGTATTATTTAGCCACTGAGATACAGAAAAATAAAAGCATTGAAATACCCAGTGGCTGATAAACTGTAGTAAATGATTTAAATGTGCAAATGCCTCTTATTAGGGATATGCCCAATGAATACCTAACAGATCCCTAAAGCTACTGGCATAACTTCAGAGGAGTCCTGTCAGAGTTTTGTACCCATGCAGCACTGCTGCAAATGCTTGATGTTTAAACCATTCACCTCCTTCCTACCTGCAGTGCATTGACAAGCACTGAGTGCTACCTGAGCCTCAATTATGATGTTAAAAAATGCAATTGAGAGTTTCTGGGTGCACAAAGGGACAAAAGTAACGTTTTGTTTATTTATTTCTTTCTATTCCCATTAAAAACTCAATAAATGTAGAGTACAATTGTCCCAAGTGCAATGAAGCAGGCACCTCTGGTGGGTATAATCCCCATTATTTCAACTTAGACTGCTCTGCAATTTAAGTGAGTGCCCCTTCCTTAGTAACTAACATAAGGCAAAAGGGAATTTACAGTGGAAGTTCTCTGCCTACCCAGCTTAGATTCCTCTTTATTTTATAAAAGTGCAATAGAAAAAAATTAAAAATTAAACTGTGAAAACTGCTTCACATGGAAACAGAACTTCACCAGTGAAAGATCACTTGTGGTTTGTGATGCTAGAAGTTATGGAAGTACATTATATAAATT
>JAOEGS010021274.1:15863-31942 GCA_025447755.1 Corythornis vintsioides | reverse complement strand
GAGCTCTGGAACAGGCTGCTCAGGGGGGTTGTGGAGTCTCCATCTCTGGAGACACTTAAGACCCGCCTGGATCTGTTACCTGGGTGACTTGGTCTAGGTGATCCTGCTCAGGCAGGGTGGTTGGATTAGATGATCTTCTAGGTCCCTTCCAACCCCTAATGTCTATGAATCTATGAATCCTCTGCATGGTATCCCATCCCTCCATCCCCACCCTATACAGTATTGTGGATTCAATTTCCTCATCCAAACAGGTCAGATTGAATCCATGCACCTACCCCTGCCTGGACAGCATCCTAGAGGCTGTGGGATTTCTCCTCCATAGGAGCAGGGAAGCACAGCATCTTAGTGACAGTAAGCCCAGTTACACCTCTTTTTCTCCCTTTCCTGAGCTCTTCCACTTCTCTCAGTTTTCCTCCTTCTTCCTCCTCTCTACCCAGCCTTTTCTATGCCCCAAGGCTAATATGTCCTGTCCTTCTTGCCCAGGTACTCCCTGCAGCTGGATATGTCCTTGCTCCACCCCACATTTCTCTGATGCTCTCCTTGACATCCACCTCTTTGTGCTGGGCCAGCCTGGCCCCAGACACCTCCCTAGGTGCTGTCACAACCCTCCAGTGCTACCCTGCTGCCACAGCCACCCCACTGTTTTGCTCCAGCTGTTTCCTTGTGTCATACATCTGGCTCCACATGTCCTGCACTGCTCTAGATTATTTCCATGTTGGGAAAAGCATCCACACAGAGTGTCTCCTGGTGTGGCATTTTTTGGCCAGTGTTCAGCTCCAGGTGTCACCTAAGACAGTGTAAACATCAAGGACCATGACCCCTGGATTTCCTTCCTTAACTCAGGAGGGAGAATAACCCTGTGAGCTAGAATGGGGCAGTTGAACCTCTGACTTCTTTAATACTGGGAGCAACCCCCTCCTCCCTCCCCTGGAACTGCATGGTATTTCTACTCTTCCAGGCCCACAGAAAGGAGTGGGTATACTCAGGCAAGTTTCATATGTGTAGGGAGACAGAGGCCGGGTATAGGGTTCTGCCCATACCTTTCTTGCACGGTCTGAGCCATCCCTTTCCTCACCAGTCCTGCTCCATCCTGGAACCTCCATCCGACAACATGTGCCAGGGAGGCTGCTACAGTCATGGGGACTGTGCCACAGGCCACATTCTCAGTCCTCACATTGCTATCTACCCAGACACTGTTTATGAATTTTTCTACACCTTTTAGTAGCTATTAGTGTGCATAATGAGGAAACTGTCATTGAAGTTGTTGACATAGTTAGTCTGGGAACTTTTAAGATTTGGCCATCATAATGAATTACCTTCAATATAATATGAAAAATCATACCCATAGGTCAGAAAGACCCTTGTCCAGGTGAGGACCCTTCGCCTCAGCATGCATAGTAGTGGAAGTATGGAGTCAGCAGCATGATAATTGTATGTAATCTATTAACCAATCATTGTAGAGAAGATGGGCTTGGAAATTACTAACTAAATATAGCACAGAGAGTTTCGTTTAGTGTGCTTGATTTGCGGGGAACCACTGAGCACCCAGAGCTTGTGCAACACTAAAATAAATAATCAACGTCTCTCCTGAGTGTGTGAAAACTGGATTTCCTGCACACTGGACAGGAGCTACAGAGCCTTGGTTGGTGCAATGTTGTCATCAATACACTCTGTTCATGGCAACTGGCACCTTTTGATTCTCAACTCTTATCTTGCCCACAATGACAGACTCCTCTGAAAGGTTAGGCAGGACATTCAACTGTTTCTTGTCCTCAGTCTCTACATCTGCTATTCCAAAGACCCCTTTTGGGTCCTTATAATACCCTTTCTTGAGGAAGTCTATGCCAAGGATGCACGGAGCATTTGGACGAGTCACTATAAGGTGCTTTTCCCATTTATTCCCATTTCAGTCCTGCTTGGTCAGACCCATTACACACAGTAGATGGGGATAAAGCCCCTGTGTCATGTGAAAGGTATCTGCTGGGGAAAACTGTGTGGGTATTTCCTGCTTTGGGCAAAGGCAAACCATTCATGGGACTGCTTTTGCTCAAGGACCTGGAAGTACTTGGTGGCTAATGATGAAAGATGGTGAAGTACAGTATGTACCTCAAGGAAATCAAACATTGGGTGAAAATACTCAGTTCAAAGCTGTATATCAATTCCATAATATTAATAGCATTTAATAAGTGTCTTTCAGGATAACATCATGGTGATGACAGGAGCTAACCTCATTGAGTGGCACCCAGTAACCTCCTGAGATGACTTGCAACCTGTGGCCATGAACTATAATGAATACCATCTTTTCTACTCTGAGAGACTGTTACAATGGATGTAAATCTACAATTAAGAACTAAATGAACTTTTCTGTAGAAAGAAATAATAACTTAGTCATGAGTATGGCATAACTGGTATGGAATAAGGCATGGAATGTCCTGGTTTGAGTGAGAAAAGAACAAATTCTGTTCAGTGATTTTACTTTTCAGCTCAGTTCTTCTAAATCACTGTACTTTCTGAAGTTAGCAACATGTTTTCACAGACAGTGTCTACTTCAAGCAGTGATAACACCCCATGTTTAAGGTTACTATCAAGGATTGTAATGCAGACCAAAGGCCACTACTGGATCTTGTGCACCACACCGGGGGGTGAAGGAAGTGAAAGGCCGCACCTGCAGGGAGAAGTGGCCAGGGCAGGTGACTCCAAACTGACCAATGAGGGATTCAATCCCATATACGTCATATTTAGTATATAAAGTTGAGGGATCTGGAGGGTCTCAGAGTGTTGTCATTTGTTGTCATTCTTCTACACTTGTGGGGGGGTTCTTCCCCCTGGAGTACCAAGGAGGACTCTGTCCATTCTGCTTTTAATCCCAACAACAGCTGAACAGAATGACAGGAATACCTTCATGGGCCTCCTGTGATGGGCACAGAGAGAAAAGACCAGTGTCCAAGTGTGGAGATGGGAGGCTGTGGACTCTGCCCTTCCATCATGAGAGCCAGCTGTAATTGCTTGGATGGCAGTGGGTGCCTTTCCTGTTTGCTCAGGCTCAACCCTGGTGCCTGAACTCTGAGCACCCTGCTGTACCTACTGCCCAGTGACCTGTCTTTCTCTTGAGTGTGAGTAGTGACCCCCTGAGGGTCAAGACAGCAACAGAGATGGAGAATCCTGGTGAGTTCAGGACCACTGCATGTTCTGGGCTTCTGCTGCTTACAAGTGACTGGGTTTACATCCAATTAAGTTGTAACAGATAAAATAAAGCCCTGGAGACAGCCTTGACTGTAGAAATTGCTGTTGCAGGATTTACAGTCCCTTTTCTTATCAGTGCTGATAACTCTTTTGTGCAATTTCTACCATACTCTGTTCCTGCCTTGCACAGCAGCATTGAGCTGAGACATGGCTTAAGATTCCCAGTGCCCCATATCCCTCACATGGTGCAGATAGGTACACTCTGGGTAGCTGGGTGCAAAACCAGGTTGGGCTTAGCCTGCAGCAAATCCTAAATTAAGCTTCTTGAGCCTTGGTGAGGAAGAGCAGGAAAGAGGTCTTCCTGGTCATGCTTTGCTCCTTTAGAGCTGCAAGGAGGAGAGAAGGTGGGTTTCCTCTTCTTTGCTCTTCTCCATCTGGTCTCTGCACCCTCCTCCTCTCATGGGTAAAAGGATTAACGAACATCTCCATACCTGTGAGGAATGGTGCATGCCCTTCTCTCAGGCAGAGAAAGGCAAGAGCCTTTCAATAGCCCAGGGAGGTTGGTGCTGGAAGAGATACAGAGGTTGGGTTGTTCTGTAAGGATCGGGGCACACCATGACTGTGGGGTGGCTAGGCTACATGCAGAGCAGTGAGGGATGGAGGGCGGCATCCACTCAGAAAATCTGGTGCTTGCTACACCCCCAACTCTATACCACGCCAGCACCTGCAACACTGAGTCCTTACAGCACAGCTCTGTCTAGGACCAAATAACAGCAACCCACCCTGACCAGATCTGCTCAGAGTCCCAGCACCAGAACTGGAGCAGTCCCTTCGTCTGCATCCATGTGCAAGAGCCTGTCCATACCTGAGGCTTCTTCCATACCTGAGGTTTCTTCCCTGCAAACACTCAGAAAAATCAATGGCTGCTGCTGCAGGGATTCCAGGGACAGCTGCAGGGTGTGAGTGTGTGAAGCTGTGGAGAGCAGGTAGAAGGTTCATTACAGGAGGGCTTTCTAGCCTGGAGGGGCTGTGCAGGCCCAGAGGTGATCAGGATAAGGAGCATTTACTGACTCAAATTACCCCCCTTTGGTGCTTTCTCCCAGAATGTGGGTGCAGCCTTTTAGTCCCAGATGTCCTCTCTCCTCCTGTCCCTGACAACGTCTGCTCTTTTCCCACATGACTACATGTCAGACGGCATATCTCTTCACCTGCCTGTGTCCTACATGTTCCCTGTCTCCCTCCTTATGAGAGGGCTGATCTCTGTAAAACACCTCACTCTGCTGCCCCATAGGAAACAGGAAGAACAGTGGAATCTGTTGCAGCCTGCTTGGAGGCCTGGTCAGTATGAAGAGCCGAGACTACATGGGACAAGGTCCCAGCCCCAGTGGTTCATATGTAGCCTGGTTATGTCCCACAGTACTCAGTATAGGTGGTGCAGCAGGACTACATTTCCCAGCGTGCTGTGTGCTGCTGAGTGAGCACAGGACTCTTCATGCTGTAAGCTGCAGATGGACAAATCCAGCCGTGAGGAGGGGCTGGTTAAGATCCCCACTGTGCAGGCACATTGATGACCCCTGTTATCAAGGCCAATGCATGGCTGTCTGCAGTAGGAGGGCTGCAAATATTTGTCATGTCATTAATTTTCTATGAATGGAGTCAGTACAGAACCTAACAGCTTTTGCTCACTGCCTCCTGTTAGCTCCTGTCAGTGCTTTGCATGCCTGGGTGCTGCTACCATGACATCTGTGGAGGCAGCATCTGCATCCCATCACTGTCTCTTAGTGGGGGGCTATGATTTTATCTCTCTGCTCTTCTTCTTCTCAAACAAGTCCCAGTGCCCCTTCCAGGGTACACAACAGGGTGGCGGGAGACTGAGCAGCCAATGCTTGAGCCCAATTGAGTGTTTGCCTGCTGAAAGCCCTGTGGGCTGCGAGTTTGGAAACATCAAGAACACTTATAAAACAAAACCAACTACCACTTCCCTGAAAAGGAGGGACAGACAGCACTGGCCATGCATGCACCACCTGTGACCCATGGTGGTGTGACATCCAGTCACGTGAACACAACTATATCCTCTCAGTGAGCCAGAACTGCAGAAAACTTTACTGGTAACCTCATGCCAAACAGGTAGGGACAATGCTACCAACTCTAGCACCTCCCACCCTGCTTCTGAAGCAACCTGAACAGCTTATCTACCAATACCTGCCATGTTTCCATCTATTAAGGCTGCTCCCTGTCCTCTTAACTTGTCCCTGGGAAATGGGGTTCTCACTAGCTTCACACTCATGCCAGGAGGCTGTGTCAGCCTTAGATTGTCTCCTGAATCTTGCTAGGCTATTAGTAATACTCCCTAACCACAGTGCAGTGTCTCTGAAGTGATTGTAGTTCTACCAGATGTACGCCAGAAGCAGAGATGCCAAGAATCTGATCTGGCTCCTGGGGTGGGCTGAGCAGGACCACATCAGAGCAGATCCAGGACTGGCCTTGTCTGAGCTATCAGCCAAGATATCAGATATCAGGAAAAATTTATTTACAGAGAGGGTGGTTAGGCATTGGAATGGGCTGCCCAGGGAGGTGGTGGAGTCCCCATCCCTGGAAGTGTTTAAAAACCATGTGGATGTGGTGCTGGGGGACATGGTTTAGGGACCCTGGCATTGCAGGGTGAACGGTTGGACTCGATGGTCTTAAAGGTCTTAAAGGTCTCTTCCAACCAAACATTTCTATGATTCTATGAGCTGATGGGAGCAGCCCTGTGACCCACAGCACCAGCTGTGGGGCAGCAGGGCAGAAAGCAGGGCTAAAATTTTTCAATGAGACTTGGCTTAAGGCTTTGAGGAAGAGCCTTCACCTGTGGTTCATTGCTGCCCTTTGATCTGCATGACGACATTTCTGCAGGGAGGAACTCAGAAACAGCACAGCAATGTGGAGGGAAAGGCCAATGAGGGTACGCATAGATCAGCACCGTGCCTGCCAGAGATCCTACAGAACAAATCCACATGCACAGTCCATCCAAGAGACCGTACATTAACAAACCAATACCCTCAGCCTTGCCATGGCTTCCTTACTTATTCCAGAGATGACAAAAGGAAAACCTCCTGAATGAAAGCAGTGCATCAGGCTGGAGAACCATTCCCCAGTAAGCTCTGAGCTTCTGCTCAGGAAGGGCTTATTCCACCACAGCCACAGCAGCATGGGTGAGAGAGATGATCCCAGAATGTTCTCCCATCTCCAAGTGCAGACTGTGGAGCCCTGCTTATTCTTCAAGAAGCCTGAGCAAGAGGTAGGTGCTGCAATGGGCTTCACATCCTCGAGCCAGCAGTCACTCAGACTGCACCTCTCTGAGTAACTCGACCTGAGAACAGTCCTGTCATTGTCCACACTGCTTGGTTGGTTCCTTGACATGGTTTTGGCCCATGTTTTGTAAGTCAGGTTCAAGGGAGGTCATAAGCTATGGCCATTCTAAGGAGGAAACATGGACATGACCACCTCCAGGCAAAGAGGGAAGTTGAGCCTTGTGCCTGTCCTCCTGCAGCTGCTGCCTTCCTCTTCAGCTTCCCATCTCCATGCTGGGCACAGAGAAGCAGGATGACACTGCTGTTCTTTGTACGTCCATGGGAGCCTTTTGCTTGGAGATCATCAGTGCCATAGCTGTGTGTGGACATCAGTGCTCTGTACAGATGTTGAAGGGGCTAGAAAGCAGATAGGGTCCTACTTAGCTACATTTGTGGCAAACATATGAGGCTGATGGTCCCGGGCCAGCAGCAGTAGAAAAAAATTACTCTTGAGCCAGGACAAGTGATTAGGTCTCCCTTGACTTAGGATCTCTGCTGGCTCCAGTAGGAAGCAGAGCTGAAATGACTGAGGCAGGGCTTTGACCCTGCTGTGCCCTGCACTCTGAAGTCCTGTTCCCAGGCAGCATGCCACCATAATACATTAATACCTTTGATTACCATGGCCTAATTTCTGTCCACTTGTGTCATGGGTGGCTGGTCACCCCACCCTGCTGAGCCCTTGTTCTGCAGTGGCTGAATGCACCAGCACTGGGCAAACTGGTCTTCTGGTGTAATTGGAGCCAGGAAAGACATGGAGCTGCAGGCACCCAGTGCTGCTATGGGTGAGCCAAGTGTGTCACCACTACTCCAGCACCTGAGTTATAAATCACATCACGATGAGTGTTGAGTCCTTTTTTATGGAACATTCAGGAGCATCCATGTAGATGCCCTGTAGCCTGGGATCTCAAAAAAGACCATCATTGGCATTGTCTTGACAAGCTCCATGGAAGGAAACATCCACTCCACAGACCTGGGCAGACACATGACTTCTTCCATGTTAGGGTAATGCAGTATCCATACTCCCTCATCAGTGCCTCGCAATTGGAAACCTGCCTCTGTAGCCTGCTTGTCTCACAGCCCTGGGCTCTGTGGAATTTCTGCTGGCCAAATGGGAATGGGCCAAGTGCTCCCCCTGCATGGGCAGTTGTTGCGTGAGATGGGACCTTTCCTTCGTCCCCAGGTCAGCCATGGATCTGTTCAGGATCTTGCCCTTGGCTTGATCCTGGGCTGGAAATGCATGTGACTTTATGCACATACTTATACAACAAAGGGCAGCTGCTCTCTGGGCACTATGCCATCCCCACCACTCACACTGACTTACCAGGACACAGTGTCCTTTTCCATCCTTCTCCACACGCCCTTGTGGAGAACAGGATCTGACCTTGGTCAGAGGCTGAAGGCTGGGGGAAGGCAGCAGACTCTCAGGAGGTTCTGTGGGACCACACACTGAGGAAAGAGGGGAGCAGGGTCCCAGCCCAGACCTTGGTCTTCAGGTGCTCTATGTATAAGGGAAGTTGCTTTGGAAAGGCACAGTGCTCTGCTGATGGCAACTGCACAGCCAGGACACAGGCAGACATCCTGGAATGAGCTGTGCCAGCTCAGGGTCACCCTGGCAGCAGCAATGCCTTCTCCAAGGCACCATTGGTGCAGCTCTACTCAGCACAATAGGGACCAGTTAACACCACCAGTTGTGCCACCTTCCTCCCTTCACCAGGCTGCTGGCTCCATTTCACTGGGAAACAGATGCTTTGCTTTTTCTTCCCTATTCATTTGGTTTCTTCCGGACTGGGGATATTTGGGGCACTTCTCTATTCCCAGTCACCCTGGGTGGCAAAGGCAGTTCCTCAGGATTTGCTTTCCTCTGGAAGCTGTACAGGCTGACAACTGAAAAGGGGAAATGCCAAGCCCTTTATTTAAGACCCGTGTCTGGAACGAAAGACTCATGACTCCACCAAACACATGCACTCAATCAGCTGCCTCTGAAAGAGAGCTGTGACATGTGAGGCCAGCACATGGGATTGGGTGAAGCATCTGAACAACAGCAGTGTAGAGAGGCTTGTGAGGCAAAGGAGGCTCAGGGTGAAGGGTTTGTCTAGGAGATACAGAGCTGCTCCACTCAGTCAGTGAGAGGGACCACAGACAAAACATGCCATCCTGCAAGTGCATGGGTGGCATACGGGGGGTATGTGGGTATGAAACATGGAAGCAAAAAGATGAGGTTGGAAGTTTTGATCTTGGTGCAGAGAGCCTGACCTGAAAGGACCTTCAGGTGGTGGGATTTGGGAGGAAGCTAATTTGGGTTGAGATGATGCTCCTTACAGTTCCTATGTCCTGGGCTTAGCTTGGTTCCCTGTCGAAGAACCAGGGTGGGTTGCGAAGGTGGCTCTGTGGATGTGATTAGGAACAGCTGAGCCATGTGGGAAACTACATGGAGGTCAGAGATGGAAACCCCATTTCTGAGCCCATCTTCCTCCACCAAAACACAGCATTCCACACCTCTCCAGACTTACTCCACCCTGCTCTCAGCTGCGAACTGCTATGTCCAGTTTTGCTAAAAATATCTTTCTAGGCAGTCAGCAAGTGCTCAGCCAGATGGGAGAGTGTTGCAGTCTGTGAGTGAAGGGGTGTGGGGCTGTATCTGGGGTAGGTATGGGCTGCAGCACAAGTCCAGGTGGGCCTGGGTGGGCTGAGTGGGGGACCATGGGCCAGTTGTCATTGCTTAGGGACATGCATCAAGGTGGCAGTGTCTGGGCAGAGAATCTTGTTTTGTTTAAGTCCCTGCTTCTGGGCATTGGGGCATGGCAGGATGTGTGCACAGGTGGACTCAGAAAGGTGGGGAGAAGCAGAAGCTCTCTCTGGAGAACAGCAGCAGGTCCTGCTCCCTTCCTTGGAGAGAGATTGCTGTACCCATCACAGCAGAGGGAAAGTAGGGATGGTTACCTAGCCTCCCAGGCCTGCCACAGCTCTGCCCAGCACCCAGGCCCTCCTGGGACCCCTGCATCCTGATGGGCCATCCTCATCACATCCCCACTCACAGTCCACCTGTCCTGGGAGAAGCCAGGCCACAGGCAGACCTGGCAGCTACACAAACTACCTTGGGAGCAGAGATTGCATCTTTGAGTGGCTGGTGCCACAAGAGGGAGTCACTGCCCTGGTTGCTGCCACCAATTGGGCGACAGCAAATTTGCCCCAATGCCATCACTCTTTCAGGGCAGCACAGCTCCCTTCAGACATCCCAGGTGTTTTGCTGGGCTAAAGATAGACTGTGATAACCAGGCTGTCACCCCGGTGGGATCCCTCTGCACCCTGGCACTACTAAGACTCCCCTGACCTTCATTCTGCCCCCAGTTCTGAGGGAGATCTGTTGTAGGGGACTACGAACTCTAGGTTTTATTGTTACCTTGGAGAAGAGGCTAGGGGGTTCCAAAGTTCAGGGTGGCATGATGCACTGGCCTTTGTACCCCTGATAATGCTGCAAGATCCCTCTGTATTCAGGGCTGATTGTATTGGTAAATTTGCTGGAGGGGTGAAAAAGACCCCACAACAGGGCTTGGGACTGGCTTCTATCCAGGAACCTGTGGGCATTTTCCATCTTTCCCTGACAGAGAGTGTCTAGGCTTTGGAAGTGCAGGCTGCAACCCTAAATGAGACAAACAGTCCTGGAGAGGAAGCAGCAGAATGTGGAGAGCCAGTCACCCAGATCACACCATGCTGTGCAGGGACCAGACCCCTACCTGGACGTCCTGAGGCTGGATCTGTCTGGGTTGCTCCCCCAGGCCAGATCCTGACCCAGCATCTATCAGATGACATCCCAGTCTAGCTTCAGCTTGTCCCCATGACCATGGCTCTGTTTGATGATCTGTAGATATGCCTCACACCAGACCCCCTAAAGAACAGTTATGGTGTAGTTATGGGGATTAACCCCAAATATATTTCTGTTATTTGTGAGATCTGACACAGGAATAGACATTACTGGAGGAAAATGTGGTGTCAGTGTTTTCCACAAAGCCTTATCCTCAAAAGCCTCAGCTACTTCTCCCTTTCTTGTGGTTTTGTGGATGGTTTTGAGCCTCTGGTGTTCTTCACTATCAGAGGTAAAACTGATTGTAAATCGCAGGCAGCCTGCAATTTTTTCTCTTCAGTCCAAAGGTCTGAGTCCTGATAGTTTATTGACAATTGAACTGAACCTTCAGGAAACAGCCCATCAATCATGCTTACAAAGATCAAACCAGCTGCCTTGGGATCTCAGTCCCATTGAGGGTAAGTTATGTGGCTGTGTGTCTTTGCTGTGTTCAAAAATGCACGTGTCTGCTCTATGCTATAGCAGGAAATCTGTGTTACAAAGCATCTAAGATGTGATGAGATGGCCCTGTGAAACAGTGTTGTTGCAAGGGCTAAGGTGGTATACCCAGAGTACACACAGTCCACATGTGATGTATGTGCTCTTAGAAGCTAAGCGAGTGGTCTCACAGAGCTGGAGTTCATCACCTCCTGTTGATCATGCCATGCTGAGTTTGGACTCTTAAGTTGCCTTGTGATATGACAGTCCCTTGGAAATCTTCTCTCATTTGAACCCTTCTACGGGGTTCCCAGTGAAGTAAAGCATTGTCAGATGAACTGTAATCTGTATACCTGCAATACATCAGCTGCAACAGGAAGCCTCTTGCATCACAAGTGTATTTTTGAAGCTTGGTTGTTTTCTTGCACTGTTTTTGCTTTCATATGGCAGAGAGGCAGTGAAAGTGCCCCCATCCAGTGCTGGAATTTTATGAGGCTGTGGCCATTCTCCTGGATACTTGCACCTCTGCTGACTTTGTAGGGACAAAAAAAAATTTATTATATATATAAATATATATATAAATTCATGGTTCCCTAAGCCTAGGAAACTGCCAAAGAAACAAGGAATATATCTTACTCCTGCTGCTCCTCTTGCTGTAACCTTACTAGAAGACATCCCATTAATCTCACAACAGCTGTATGTGAGACAGTTGGACATGATGCACTTATTTTTCTACATGGATCTTAGGAGAGACTTAGCTTCCAGAAATCCCTCAATGTTACTTCTCTACTTGAGCAATGCAGATAGATACAACAAGCACTATTCCTCAGTGCTGAGAAAGGTGTCTCCTGCAGTGGAGCTCTGGGACAGCTGGTGCCAGCTGGTGGTAAAGAGCACTGTGGGTGACAACAACTCTTCCCAGTCCACCTATGTTGGACCATGTGGAGAGTTTGTCAGAAGAATGGTTGCGAAGCAAGGGCCATGCATAGGGCCATGCATACACAATGAGGCTTTAGTTAGAGCAAAGACCTTGCAGACACAATGATAGCATAGTTAAAAGTATAAAGACCTGAGATATGTGACTCATGGCAAGTTCACTCTATCCTTGGAGATAGTGGCTTCATAGCACCAAGGACACAAGAGAGATGAGCATTGTAGAAAAAGTAACAATTTTAGCGAAGCTGCAACCACCAGACTAACCACAAAAGGTACATCTGGCCATAAAACACTAACCAATCATGAGCTCAGCTTTTGCAATATGTATTAGCTAATTAGCATCTGCATAAAACTAAGATTTGTAAGCCTAATAAACTGAGATTTGCTGACCATGATAGCATGAGGCTTGTCTCCCGTGACTCATTCACCAACAGGACCATACAGCAATCATGCTTCCCTGTTCAGGAAAACAGTGAGGCTGTATAAACTAAAGAATTGACAGGAGCTGCCCAGAATGGTTGCCACGACAAAGGGAGCCAGTACTCATGGGACAGTCTGTGAGCTGGAAATGGGCTCAGAGAAGATGTCTTCTGGGGCAGTGTAAGCGAGCCAGCCTTGGGGTTATGGCCCAAAGCAATGATCACCCTAGGAAGTCCCTCCCATGCCCAAAGACCCTAGCTGATCTAGCCAGGAAGAGGAGTAAGTCTTCTCCATTCAGCTCCAGGAAGACACTCGTACCCTTACTACTGTGTGCACCATCTATGTTGAGGGGCATCAGATCCTGGAAAGGACTGAAAAAGTGTAGCTCAGAGCAGGGTATCAGGAAAGGTTTGGAGAAGGGAAATGAGCCACATCTGGCTGGTTTGGTAATTTGTCAGATCTGGAAGGTATATTGGTGGGCTGCAACAACAAGGTTGTTGCAGCTAGGCCAGTTCAAGGTAATAAGCAGAGAGATTTCAAGGCAAAATGGTGTATGATAAAAACACCCAAGGGTGGGCTTGAGCACATGACCAGGTATGTTTTTCTTAATATCTACCACTGGACCTGGGGAGAGAGAGGAATGAGGCAGACCCAAGAAGATCTTGGGGGTGTTTGTGGGAGAAGAGGCTTGAGTTAGCCAGCAAAAAAGTCTGGACTGAGGCACTCAGGAGACCCCATGGAGCCTAGATCACTTACTTGTAGGCAGATGGACAAGGAGCAGCCCCGACACCAGTGGGAAGATCTCTTTCCAATGAGAAAGCTTCTTGAATGACATGTGATCTCCCTACATGGTTGTTTCACTTTTCTGTCTGCACCTCTTCTGTGCTGGGTTACACAAATACCTTTCCTGAGCGGCTCAGGCTGCATCCTGCCCAGGGAATTTATGACAGCATGACCCTTCAAGGGCTGGGTCTGGCCATTCTCCTGCTCCTTGCCCCTCTGATGCTTGCATGGAGACAGAAGAACCCTGATCCCAAGAATCAGAGTGGAGCCGAGGAAGCCGGTAAGAGTGGGTTGCACTTACCTCTTACAGAAAAGTTCTCCTGCTCCTCTACCTGCATATTAGCTACGCAGCTTTACCCCGTTCAGTCCACAGCAGCTGTGTTGGGAGGGCTGAAGCTGGTGTCTGTGTCAATCCTGAGACACTTGTCCATCTGTTGAGTTGTGGTGGGGTGAAGCTCTGTTTGGGTGAAGCTCTGGAGGGCATAAAACCTTTAAGTGCTGGGAAAGCCTCCTCAGGCACAAGAGCTGCAGTGTCCCTGCAGGGAATGGGTAGTGTCCCTGGGAGCAGGAGGTGGCTGGCTGGTCCTTGTTGCACAGTGGACAGATGAAGCCAGAACAATCAGAGCAGTGGTGGTCTTCCTGAGGCAATCCAAGTATCATCCCTATTGCCCGGGAAGATGGCAGTGGTGTTCAGCAAATATGTGGGGAGCTGTGAGATGAATCCTTGTGTTAGCAGCACACCTGACTCTCCCTTAGTCCCTGGGTTGGGGAAGCTGTAGTCTCATGGGGTTGTTCTTTAACAGCTTTGTTTGGTTTTTTTTCCATGTCAGGAGGGCTGAGGTCACACCCTTTGTCTCTGCTGGCCTCTCCTTTTGGAAAACCTGTGGGTTTTCATATGGAGACTTGTGTGTAGTGTCCTGGGTTTGCCTGTATTTTAGAGGTCCTCATAGGACACCATAGAAGCAGCTGCTCTTTGCATCAGGTTCTAGGGGACATGAAGTGTAAGTCATTCTCTCTGCAGTGAAATGGGAGCAGAAGTGGTTTACCAGAGCCATCAGATGGGTTGTGATTCATGTTACCCATTGCTTGTGGCTGGAGGGATGATGCTCTTCCAGCAATAGTCAACCCTCAGCTATCCAAGGCAAGATGGAGCCTGTTCCTCTTGGCTCAGCAACAGGTCCTGCCCCTTTCTCCATTCTCTACAGCCCATCCTTGACAGGCTTTGATGATAATAACATCTCTCTCCTGCTTGGCCTGAGAAAGACCCAGCTGGAGGAGGCTGTGATGGGCTCAGTAGAGGCACTGACTCTGAGAAGCCAGTGGGGATTTCTTTGATCTGTGTCTGCAGTAGAGATGTGGGACACTAAGATGAGGTTCTGACCATTATCCTCTACTATGCTGCTGGCATCTGCAGCACCAAAGAAGCCACTGAAGTCTGGATTATGAGTAGCCCAGCAGAACTCCAGGCAGAGGCATAACTTGCCTTCACCTGCACCAAAAAGGAAGCCTTGGTGCCAGGTCAACTCCCTGCAAGAACATTTCTGAAGTCAGTGCTCTTCAAGTGTCATCAAGGAAACGTCAGCCTTAGATCTGTGCTTTTTTCACTTTCTCTTTGTGTCCTGTTTCACTGCTGTTCAGGGATAGCCATGACATTTGAATGACCCACATGCACTTTCTAGACCAGCCCTAGACAGCAAAGGCTTATGTTTCTTGCTGACAGTGTCTATGGCCCAGTTTTGTTCATTTTCCCCTCCCCACTCAGGTCTGCACGAGGCAGCCTTGTGCTCCCATTGGTCTCACTTACCATGTCCCCTCTTGCACCTTGGCCTTGCCAGATATTTCCACATTGGCTCTTCATGTTGATTTCTACTTCCTTAGGAGTGCAACCTGCTTGTCACTGTGTCCTCTTGGATTGAAGGTCATCAGCCTTCTGACTGAGCCAAGCTGTGCTGTCTCTGCATCCCTCATCCCCCTTGTGTGTAGGGATGTTGCTGCCTAGACTCTCAGACTGTTGAGAAAGGCCTTCAGGACCTGTTTCATGACAAGTATCATCAGAAAATATGTTCCTCTGCATAGGTGGAAATATTATTTTTAAAGCATGGTTCATTTTCCTGCAGCAGAAGGATTTCCCCTCCGCTGGTTGAGGTCCCTGGTCAAATGTTTGATGTTGGGCATGTAGCCCATACTCTGCTAGGGTGGGAAGGATCTTGGATATCACCCTAAGCAGGAGTGTGAGGGCATGTGTACTGCTTTGGAGGAGTTTAATGATGAGAAATAGGAAGATGCGTGACAGGGGTGCTAAACTAGGCTCAGACTGAGTCAAGGGTTTCAGGTCTGTCAAGGTTTTGGTCTGTGACAGGGAAGTGTATGATCTGAGGGCTTAAGGAGGGATCCTGCTGCAAGGGAAGAGGTTTCCTATCTGGACAACACATGTGGTCTCAAAGAGCGGGCCTGGTGGCCACTGTCCTTTGTGGTGGAGGGCCAGGGTACAGATTTGATATGGTGGCATGAAAACATGTTGCCAGATAAGGGAAGAATGGTGATGGCCCTGTTCCAATGTAAGGAAGTGCAGCCCCATGAGTGATGACTGGTAGGAAGTGGGCATCTGTAGAGATGCATGTAGCTGAAGAGGTGTTTTGTCCTAATTTAGGAGAGGCCACCTCCTACCCCAATGCCTCCTCATGGGGTTAGTTTGCACTGGGTGAACAAGTCTGGGTGACACATCTGCCAGGGTAGGACAAGGCAAGACCATTTTGGGTGAAGTACACAGAAGAAGCTGGGTGCATGGAGTAGGTGTGAGCTTTGCACAATGTAGATGTGGACATCTGAGGGCAGGCTGTTCATATTGGCAGCTGCATTGTCTGCCGGGCTGGGAGGGTGTCTAATGGCAGCAGAGACCTGCTGGGACTGGTCCACTGCCCCAGCACAGATCTCTGGGAGAGAGAGCACAGCAGAGAGCAGCATCCACGGGGCTTCTCTGGGATTCTCTGTCTGGGATCCCTCCGCAGCACATGGGTGGGCAGGGGGCCTGTGGGTGACCCTCCTGCACTGCCCCTGAGGTACAAGGAGGGTTAGTGCACTTGGGGTCTGGAGTCTCATCCTGGGAGGTGCTCACCTCTGCCACCCCTATGAAGTAAGGGAGACCA
>JAOEGS010021273.1:0-60880 GCA_025447755.1 Corythornis vintsioides | reverse complement strand
AGGGGAGGGGGGCAGTGGGGTTGGGTGGGGGGAGTATTTATACCCGCGCGTGCATTTTCGGGAGCGCCCGCGCTGAAACCGAAGCGAAGTCGGATGAGTCTTTCCGGAGTCGGGAAACATAACGGCGGATGCTTAGTGTTCCTCCCGCACCCGCCCCGCTCCTTCCCTGCACCCTGACCCCAGGAGGTCCCAGCCCTCAGAGACCCACGCTCGACATTTGGGTGTCAAATTCGAGCAGGAAGGGGCAGAGGGTGGTGGTTTTTGGCTGCGGGGGACACCCCAGCTGCCCCTTTCCCTGGCGCACTAAGCATGCTCCCTGTGTTTCTCTGGCTAAGTATCCTAAAAATGCTGCACTGGAGCAGCCCTATACATATATAAATATATATTATATATAATATAAAGAAAAAGAAAAAAAAACGGAAAACACACACACACAAAGGAAAAGGTAAATGGTTTTACTGCGATTTTTATTGAGACGTAAATAATATTTCAATTTTGTTTTGTTTTGTTTCTAATTTATTGAAGCTGTTCATTCTGGCAATGATTTGCAGACAATGTGGGGCGGTACTTTCAGCTCTATTTTTACTGTGTATGGTATTTAAATCTGAAATACGAGTTTCTAAGCAATATCTGAGGCCTGTGGCTCCTTCTATAGCTCATGTCGACGACAAAGATTTTCCCCCGACCCCTTCCCTCCGGGCACAGTGACAAGGGGACAGGAGACTCTTCTGGGCACTTTTTCTAGAAACGAACAACAAATGAGCAAACCATAAAACCTTCTTATGACACAAACTGAGCCAGAAAACTCTCTTCTGGAAGCTGCTGCTGCTTCTTCACCCCTTGGTCTCTGTTTGCTTTTCCTCATCCACATCCCGGCCATCATCCCACCCCAGCCATCATCCCCATCCTGGTTTTCACCCCATTCCAGCTGTGTCCCCTTCCCCTCCCCTGGGCTGCCTGTCCTCACTGGAGAGGGCGAGGAGGGGGTCACCCAAAGTGGGGGGAAGGGTGCCAGGTGTCAATTCCAGCAGTGTGGGGAAGGGGAAGTTTGTTGGAAGCTGCTGCAGCAGAGGGAGGCTGGGGGTTTCTTGCCGGTGGGTGTCTTGCCTGCCCGCCCCAGCTCCTCAGCTCCCCCTCACCTCAGCCACCTTGCCTGGGAGGTGTGGGCACCATTTTCCTTTGGGAGTGGTGGTTCTTCAAGCTTCCCCTGTCCTTTGCTTCACATCCGAGGAACTCACAGGGAGTGTGTTTGCAGGTGCCAGGAGCTCCCCTCCTTCCAGTGGGTGCTAAGCTGGCCAGACACGAAGCCCTGCAAGCACACGGGATGAGGGGGACACAATCATTTTCAGAGGCATTTAGCTGCTTCCCACCATCCTGGTGAGGAGCCAAGCTCTTGCCCCCGAACCCCAAGGTCAGGTTTGCTGAGAAGCTGCTTTCTGGAGCTGAAGGCACTGAGCTGCCTCCGCTGCAAAGCACCTCTCTCCCTGCAGCTGTCTTTGCTCCTCTCCCTTGTCTCGTGCTAGTTTGCAAAGCTAATACCTCAGGGGTCTCCGTTCGTGCATGTCTGTGTCCTGTGTCATCCTTGGAGTGTTGGGTTGTTTCTTTTCTTCTCTGGGTCCACGCAGTTTCTCTCCCTTCCCCCTGTTCCTCCTCTCGTCGTTCATTTCTATCTTTAAATCCAGCTACACGTGATGAAACCAAACGATCTCAGGTTCAGAACTGAACGCAGAGCAGAGGTGTGAGGAGCAGCAGTCATGTGAGCAGGGGCTGCTCGCTTCAGCTGGTTGCTTCCCCGACCACCTCTGTGTCCGCGGTCAAGTTGAGTCTCCCCAGAAGCTCCTCACTCTCTTCAGGCCAGCTTTAGTTTCTCTGGTTTTCCATGGGGCCATTTGATGAGATGCTGGGGGCCCCCATGTGCTCCTGCCTGGTTCCCTGAGGTGTGGCGGGGAAGGATGGGGGTGGCTGGAGATCCAGGGACCTCCTGACTCTCTCTCCACATCGCTTTTGATGAGGGTGGGAGATCTCGCAGCCATCCCTCGAAAGCCCTCCACCCCCCATCAGTGCCTCCAGCAGGCACCTCAAAACAGCTCAGTGTTGCCAACCTGAACACTCCTCCCTTCTGGCCAATGACAATATTTTCTAAGCTCCAATTTTAAGATTTGGGTCCATTCCGTGAGCCAGGCTGTTGTTCAGGATCTGCACTCATAGCAGGGTCTCCTAAGTGGGCATTGATGTCAAGTCCAAGGAGGCAGGAAAAAGGTTTTGCCCTCCCTCCAGTAAGCCTTGTGATCCCAGGGTTGGTGTCACCTGCCTCCTGCCCAAGCAGCTCTGCTGGTCCCACTTCCCCTCCTGCTCTCCTCAGTGGTGTCATCTCTTCCCAAGCATCCCAGGGGTCATTGCTCCATATCACTCAGCTCCTGCCCATCTTGTAGTCCTCTAGGGTTGGTGCCATCACAGATCAGATGAGCCCGGGTCAGGCAAGACATCTATCCCCATTACATTGGGCATGTGCACTAGAAGCCCCCTTGTACAATATTTTAGAGGCTACATCCAGACTATTTCCTTGATGGCAATCTTGATGGATTGCCTGGATGGAGCAGCCCTGCCTGAGTGTCTCTTCCAAGTGCTGACCCGAAGCAACCAGGGTCACCGACTGACTTGCAATTCACTTAAATGGCTTTAAAAGTCAGACTGTGTCTCACAGGCCACTTTGCCTATGAATCAGAGAGCTGTGAGTTGCCACGAGGATGGATGTGCTGGCCAACAGCCCTCCCCATCATCTGCCAGCCAAGCCTGTTCATGGGCTCCCACAGCCAAACATGCCAACCTGTAGCCTCACTGCAATCAAAACCATCTTTCCACACAGAGCTGATGAGGACGCGTTTATTCCTAGGGACCCACAGTGGCAGAAATGTGAGCAGAGGAGGGCAAAGCTCTCTCCTTTCAAGAGAGGAACGTACAGAGCTGTTGAGTGCCCCTTGGCCACGGCAGGAGTGATGTCTGAGCTTTCCACCCCATGAAGGATGGAGCAAACCACAGCTTTCCTTCAGGCTAGAAGGGACATTGTGCCCTTCCCTCCACTCCCTGCCTGTCCCTGGGGCTGAGACCTCCTTGGCCACCTTTCAGGGGGGCTGAGTGAAGTTGGCAGGAGGGCAGTGATCAGGTTGGCAACATAGAGCCAGAGGCTTGGGTCAGAGCAGGCTCGTCCCTGGCCTCGGCAGCAGTGTCCCCAGCCCCTGCTGCCTCCCCAACCCTTCTCTTTGTCTGCTTGTTTCTTTGGACGTCCATCCCTGTTACATCTGCCCTTTAGGCAATGATGCCCCCCAGACTCCCCCTCCTGCTGTCCCCTTCCCCTTCCCATCCTTAATACTAATGATAATAAGCTATCAGTGTTGTCATTGCAATCTATGAATGATAGATTTGAGTATTTATGATTATTATTATTATTATTATGGTTATGATTCTGTACTTTTTTGCTTCTTACTCTTTGTATGTTGCTCTTTGTTTCTCTGTTGTGAATAAACGCAAGGCCCCATCACATCTTCTCTCTGCTCCCCGCAGCCTGGCACAGCTCCTCCCAGCTGCCCCAAGCCCCAGGAGGCAAACCCTTGTCAGAGGAGCTGGAGGTTGGTGCTTCCTAAGGGTAGAAGGACACCCAAACCCAGGGCAGATCCATTCTCTTAACTCTTCCCTTCCCTTCCTGCAGCTCCTCTCCCCAGTACAGGTGCCTGCCCGCATTTGCAAGAGGCAGGAACCCGCTGGCACCAAGAAGGGTGCCAGATTAGATGGCAAAAGCTTAAAGCTTTTGTAACAGCTTTCAGGAGCATTGGCCAAGCATCCAGCTCATGGAGTCAGCTCCCTCCAGGTTGTGGGTCCTCTCACCTTCTTCTGCGGGCACTGCCTACAGGCAGCTTCACCTGCAGGGGCTTCTTGCTCTGCTGTGGCATCTGCTTTTCAAAGCTTCCCCCACCCAGCTGAGCTTGTGCAGGGGTGCCCAGTTTTAGCTGGGTGCCATGGGCTGTCTTGGCTTGAGTGTCCTCCTGCTGGTGAGCTCACCCTGCCCGGGGACAGCACAGCCTGGAGAGGACACGTGGCTGGTGGCAGAGCAGCAAGGAGAGATGTGAGTGGCCTCCTGTACTTAGAGGGTTCAGAAAGGGGCTGGGAATGGCTCCCGGCGTGGGGCTGGATACGGCCTTTATCCAACACTGCTAGGTCGGGGTGTTGTAAGCGGGCAGAGCCTGGTGCTGCTTTTTCTCACCCCTCACCTGGGCTCCTTGTGCATCCTGGAGGTTTCCAGGTGCCTGTAAGGTGAAGGAGGAGGCATTAGGGGAAGGGAAGAGGAGCCCCATCCACATGGCAGTATGGAACATTCTCTGTACTGCTCCAGCCCCAGGAAGAGTAATTTTAATTTGTGGGGTGTAACATTACCCTTCTCCAAGTGACCTGGGCACAGTCCCTTGTCTCTGTCGTGGCTTTGCTTCACTGTGGGCTGGGATCCTTCTCATCACTCTGTGCTGAACTCATTTCCGAGGTTCCTTGAGACCGTGCCGGAGACCTGGGAGCTCAGGTCTTACCCTTCTGTTGGGGGACCCTGGCAGACCCCTGTTGGGGTCCCCGGTCTAACATCACCCTTCCTACCTCACCTGCCTTTGGGGCAGCCGTGGATGGGGAGGGAGCAGGCTGGTCCCGACCATACCGGGGCTCAGCCTTCTCCACTCCCACCCCT
Source organism: Corythornis vintsioides (assembly GCA_025447755.1). Lineage (NCBI taxonomy): Eukaryota > Metazoa > Chordata > Aves > Coraciiformes > Alcedinidae > Corythornis > Corythornis vintsioides. Next base: position 56,154 of record JAOEGS010021273.1, on the reverse strand, counting down.
GTCCCTGCAGGATCAGGCCCTTCCTCAGCAAGCACAACATGGGGAGGGGTTCTGCACCCACCCTGGCATACCTGGGGACTCCCAAGCAGGGAGGAGAGGCTCTGGCCACCAGCCCCACCACGCTCCCTTCCTCGCTGCCCGTTCGGCCAGTGCCGGACCCGGGGAAACACCCTGCCCCTGCCTCCTCTTTATTTATTGATTACCAGAGGCTGTAAACAGCAGTGCTTTTCTACCCTCTATTTTCTTTTCCTTTCTTTTGTATTTTGGAACAACGTGTTGTAATAAATACCCAAATAGGTGTTTTAATAGCTGGTGTCAGCCTTGGTTTTTGAGGGTTGGGTCTTCCCAGGGTGGGGCTGGAGGGTCCTTTTTGGGGGTTTGGGGAAGGTGACAAATCTTCATCTGCATCAAGGGGGGCCAGAGCTGGTGGAGAGCTGGACACACAGCCAGAGCTGGACACACAGCCAGACCCACGTCTGCATATAGGGGCCAGCAGCTGGAAGCTGCACCTGGACTAATTCAAAGCAGAAAGAAGACTGATGGCTGAGGGAGCATGGGGATAGAAATTAATTGGAGCATTCATAGTCCTATGGACTTCAAACAACTGCTCCAGGGGTTTCTGATGGTCCAGGGTGTCACTGGTGGCTCTGAAGCTCTAGGAAGTTACCTGAGCACCCCTTTCTAGTGGAAAGGACTGGACAGGTTCTCCTCCAGATGGGTGTGTACAAGAGTAGGGGATGGTACAGACTGGTGAGCTAAGGAGCACAAAGGTGTGGAGCGTTTGCATTGAAATACATTCTGTTATTAATGACTACTATTAATATTTTTCCTCCCAGTTATGCTCTGCTCCCACCTTCCTCCCAGCACTGTGTAGCCACACACTTGCTGTGTGTAATGGCTGAGCCCTTCAGACATCTGGTCCCCCCAACACCCACTGAACCTCTTTCCCCCAGCAGCAGCTGTGCTGTGCATGGGCAGTAGGCAGGCACTGACCAGCACCCCAGTTTCAGCTGGGCTGTGCTCAAGCTGGTGGAAGCGTTTCCCCTCCACCCCCCCTGCAGCAGGTTTGCTTTGGAGGGAGGAGAAGGTGTGAGCGGGGCTCCCTGCGGTTCTGGCTCCAGAAAGCCGTGGCACTTATTGATTTAAACACATCCCCATGGCTGTTTTCCACAGGCTGGGCTAAATCCCCTGGTCTTTTAGAAATCCACTCCTCTCATCCAGCTGCAATTGCTGAGTCTTTTGTAAAGCCTCCCAGAACTGCTGCTGGGGTGGAAATTACACTTGGGACTCCTCTGCAGCTGACCTTCCTCTCTCAAACTGCTCGCTGCTGCGTGTGACATAGAAAAGGATAATTATTTAACAGAAATGTGAGCATTGCTCCCATCTCCTGCCTCATTTAGCTGCTCCTGGCTTCATTTTCCTAAGTCCACTGCTCTGGGGAAGATTGTGCAGTGGAGTCCCCAGCGCCGACACCTCGTGTGGCTGCATCCACAGGCTCAGCTAAATCCCCTCGTGTCTTAGAGAGAAATTCCCTCCAGGCCAGGGGGCTGTGAGGCCACTGGGTCACCAGCAGCCATGCCCATGCAGAAGGTGACCCAGGTGATGCCATGGGTGTGTCTGGAGCTACAAGTACGTGGAGGCTCTGTGCCCTGGAGGAGGCACTCGTGGGTGCACACTCAGCACAGCTTCCTTCCCCCTCCTCTCCTTTGGCTCCTGGTGCTTTACACGGCAGAAACCATTACTGCAACGAGAAACCCAGGAACGTCCTTTTTCCAGCTCTCGGGCTTTTATTGACTCAGAGTGACTGCCAAGACTATAAATAAATGTTCCTTGAGCTAAATATAGCAGCCACTGAAATAGGCTGCTGGCTATTTATTTAGCTTGTGGCCTCTTTGAACACTTGCCAGCCCGTACTGCCTTCACCTTCACGCCATCCCACCCCAGGCTGCGGCCACCCACCGTGGGGGCACAGCTGAGTCAGCGTGGGGAGAAGGGGTCACCAAAAGTCAGCCCCGTCTCCTCCACAGGGCTGGAGAGAAAGGAGGGCAGTGACAGAGTTTTGTCCCCTTGTACCCCAGCCCAGAGAGCTGGGATGCCCCCAGGAGGGGCATTAGCTGGAGTGGTAAGGTAAGGGCTGAGCGAGCCATAAGCCAGTTTCCTCTCCTGGGAGGACTTGGGACCTTTTTCCAGCACTGGAAAAGAGAATTTATCATCTCGCACAGGCTTTCCAGCATGAGGTGATGTGCAGTGCTTTTCCACACTGCAGGAGTGCCAGTGCTCCTGGTCCACAGAGGTGCTGTGTGTCAGCACCCTGAGGGCATGAACTGTCCTCACCCCTGCTCCAGCCAGGACACTCAGACCCGCACCCTGAGCCATGCCATGGCTGTGACCTGCCCTTTGGCCCCAGCTGCTGGGGAGACCTCAGGCAATTGCTGTAGCCACATCCATGGAGGGATCCCCCAGCTCAACCCCACTCTCCTGTGTATCTGGGAGATGCCATTTGTCACATCAACCCTTAGTTGGGCTCTGAGACCCTCTGTGGGATGTGTGTTCCTCCAGAACACAGCTGGTTGTGTACTGATGCAGGAAGGGAAGGGCTTCACCCCTCCAACACTGCTGGAAAGCGAGGTGAGCAATTCTCTTGTGCTGCAGAGACTGCCCTGCAGCCTGAGCCTGGCAGAGACTGGATGCTGCTTACCTTGGGCTGCGACAACTTCTCTGCCAGCGAAGGGGAAAAAAAACATCACTCCCTGGAAAGCCACATTTGCTCCTGGAGCAATCCAAGGCAATAATAATGCTCAGCACTTTCAGGGAGATTTACTAAACATGAGCTAATCCTTACAACACCCATGGGAAGGAGAAAAGTAATTATTGTTATTGGGCTTGATTTTTCCTTTCCTGTGTACCCCTGTGGATGGGGATCAGCTTTGCCAAATCCAGAGACCCCCGGAGATCAGCAGAGAATCCCACTCATCCCAGCTTGTGCAAATAGGAAACCCAGAGCACAGGAGACAGGTTATTTGCCAAAGGCCACCCAGGAAGGCAGAGCTGGAGCCAAGCTAGTGAATCCTGGTCCCCAGTCCTGCTCCTACTCCACCAGGCTATAATTGCCAGATTGATAGGGTAATTCTGGTCCCCTCGGGGGTCCTCTTCTGCAGGATGCAGATGCTCTGTATCACTGCTCACCTTCCTCTCCACAGCAGCACTTCCCGAGCTGCTGAGATAGCTGCTCTCGGCACCAGCAGCTGTGGACAAGGCTCGTGAGCTCCGAGGTTTGGAGGATTACTGTGGTGTGTCCAAAAATACCCACTCGTGACTCCCACTGCTGGAATCACAGCCCCAGACCTCCTGCCACGTGCGGTTGACCCCACCAGCCCCCAGACACTGGGTGAGCAGCCCTTGTTGCTGTGGCCAGCATGGGGAAAGGAGCCCATGGGATGGTCCCTGGGCTTGTCTCAGCTTCTTAGTGTTGGAGCAAGGCTGGCACACAGAGCTGAGATGCTGATGGGGTTCCTTCTGGTGTGCGGGGTCTCTCTCAGGGCACAGAGGGATGGGGTTGGGATGCCCTGGGTGAGAATAGAGACCAAAATGAAGGTCAAGTGCCTGGCAGGGTGCTTTGCAGGGAGAAAGGGCAGTTTTCAGGGGTTCCCTGAAACCAGCACTGGCCACACTCTTCTCTACAGCTGAAACCCGTGTGCTCAGTGTCTGAGTGGAAACACTGTCTGTCAGCGGTACCCAGATGATGTCATTTAGTTTTCCAGGCTTCTGGGCTGAGCCAGCAGCTTAAGCCAGTATGACTGGAGATGCTTTATTTAGAAGGAGCCCCAAGCACAGCCGAGCCCAGGCCTTTGCAGCACCCCTTGGCCACCTCTCTTCCCTGCTGATGCAACCCCGGCCACAGGCAGGGACATCAGGCTGCCTCACAGGAGGTGGCTCTTGGGAAGCTCCAAGTGGGGACCTTTGAGGTGGGTGGGGGGATGTTTCAGGGGGTGGGGGAAAGTGATGCTGGTCTGTGCTGTCCACTGTTCTCAGGACTGGGGAACATCCAGGTCCCTCTGGGCAATGTGCATGGTCAAGGGGCACTCCCCTCCCCCAGGTGCCTTTTCCTTCCCTCCAGCTCCCTGGGAAACTCAGCCTGAGATCCCCGGTGAGGCAGCAGCTGCCCTCCTCATCCTCACACTTGCTTTGTTCAGTGTGGGTTAATGCAACTGAGCCTCAGGCTGTCTCCGGGGGCTTTTTAGTTGGAAAGCAAATGTTCTTCCCCTCACCCCCCCCTGTTGACACCCCTTAACCTGTCTCCTCTCCCTCAGCAGCATCTCCTGACAGTGAGTGGCTAAGAATAGCCGGGTGGCGGCTCCAGGCTGGTGCTGTTTGCTCAGTGACTCAGAGCTGGCCAGGCAGGCACTTACTCAAAGGGCCCCATTACTCATCGGTCTGCATTGCCCCAAGAATGGGGTTTGTGTCTCTCTCTCCTTTAAAGATGCTTTATTTATTTCTTTTTAATAAAGCTGCCATCCACAAAGAGAGGTGATTATCCTCTAAATACCACTAAATACGTGTGGCCCGACCCAAAATGCTCCAGTCCCCCATCAATCACACTGGCAGTCCCTCCGTGTCACTGCCAGGAGGGAGCTGTGCAGGCAGGAGCAGGGCAAGAGAAAATGCTTCTGATATTTGCATTTTGTGGCACCAGAATGAACACACAAACAAGAATCCTCTCCTCCAGAAACCATCCATGTTGAGTGCTGGTGTGGATCTGGCTGTGCCTAAGCACATCTGGCAGATGCCCACAGCATGACCCATGAGCTGCTCCCTTCTTGCCCACAGCCCCCACTAATCCCAACCCTCCTTCCTCTCCTTGGGGTGTCTCATTGCCCAGGGTCTTCAAAACACCTTGGTGAATGAAAACAAGAGTCCATGTTAAACACAGGCTTCATTTCCCAACAAAAAGGAAGCATCTTCCCCATCTGGTCTGCTCCCCTGAGGCACTGTCTGAGTCCCAGCTGGCTGTGCTGGGCCCAGAGCTGCATTCTGACCAATGTGCATCTGTTTCTGCCAGGAGCTGACACCCTCGGGGGAGGATAGATAGGGACAGACTTTTGAGCAGGGCATGTTGGGACAGGACAAGGGGTGATGGATTTAAACTAAAAGAGGGAGATTTAGACTGAAGAAAAGGAAGAAATGTTTTACAGGGAAGGTGGTGAGACCCTGGCCCAGGCTGCCCAGAGAGGCAGTGGCTGGCCCATCCCTGGCATCATTTCAGGTGAGGTTGGCCGGGGCTCTGAGCAACCTGCTCTAGTTGCAGATGTCCCTGCTCCCTCTGTGTTTCTGTGATTCTATGATTCACTGAAACATGAAATGATTCTATGATTCACTGAAACATGAAATCCATGGGGCCATCTCTGGGCTCTCCTGACAGAGAGCAGGACCAACCTGCCAGGCTTGTGCCTGTCTTGCAAACCCGGCTGCCACCCCACAGCACCCATCACGCGCCAAGGGCTGACAAGAGGCTGGTGGCAACCCCAAGAACCAAGGACACAGCAAAACCAGCCTGTGCTGGAGGAGACAATGGGGCAGCGGTGACTCAGACCAGAGCTTTGTGGGATAGCTTTCCCTGTCCAGACCAGGGCTCTGAACTTGTCTGGGCTGAAACCCTTGAGCTGTCTTGAGCACTGTCCTGGCCCTGCAGAGTCCTGCAGCCCTGGCAGGACACAGCCTGCAGCGAGGCATGTGAGCAGCCTCTAGTGGCAGCTCCTAAAGGCTCTGGAGCTCTTCAGACTACCAACATTTCATCTGTGCAACACCAGGCAATGGGAGTGGATGGTTTGGCACCAGCAGGTTGCATGACAGAAGGAAGGGCAAGTGCCTTCTTCTCTGGGCAAAGCTGAAGAGCTTTGAAATTCTTTGCATCCTATAGGTGCATATTGCTGCACAAGAGCAAGGCTGCACTGGTTCAATTCTCTGCAGACAACCTGCTGTCCTGCAACCTGGCTGGGGGGTCATGTCACCTCTGATGACCATGGTGTCCATCTCCTATCTTGTCTCCAGCACACTGGTCACACATGGGAGCAGGGGAGGGCTCCATGTGCTCCTGGGAACCACATCTGTCCTATTTCATTCACCTGAACCATAAGGTTCAAATCTTTTGCATCTCTAAAGCCACTGAGGACCAGGTTTGAGTTGTGGCACTGGCAAACTCAAGGCACCAGGGTGTTGTGCTGCTAACAGGTGGCTGGGCAAGATGCTACAGTCCTCTCCACTTCTAGGACACCCTGCTCTGCACCCCGGAACTCCCTTACTGACATTACAGCCTGTCCACTGGCAAGAGAAGTCAGTGACAGGTCAACACAGCTTTCCAGACTGCGTCCCATCCATGATCTACATTGTGTGGTCCCCAGCACTAGAATCACAGAATCCCAGCATAGTGGGGGTTGGAAGGGACTTATGGAGGTGATCTCATCCAACCCCCCTGCTTCAGCAAGGTGACACAGAGCAGGGAGACCAGAATCACATTGTCCAAGTGGGTTTGGATTCTCTCAGAATAAGGAGACTCCACGACCTCTCTGAGCAGCCTGGGCCAGGCTCTGCCACCCTCACAGCAAAGCATGTTCAGAAGAAGTTTTTCCTTCTGCTCATAAATGGAGAGGAGCTCAGCAGCAGTTCTCTCTGGCTCAGCCCATCATTTTGGGGTGTGCAGGAATGCTGCTTCTGTCAGGCTGGCTGCAAGGCTTGGCTCTGGCTCTGCCCCGGCATCCCCTGGGCACGGCGCAGTGACGAAGCGTCTGCACTCGGACCGCGGGAGCCTCAGCACCAGCCGCTGTTCGGCAGACTTGGTGGTGCCCTGGGCAATGCCCAGACTGCCTCGTCTCCAGCCAGGGACCATTAACCTTCCCCCACCAGAGACATTCCTCAGGCCTGGCTGATGCCAAGCAGAAGTGCATCATGAAGTCAAGGCGCTGGCTGGGGCTGCCTCTGCCTGCCCTGCTTTCCCTGGTAATTGCTGCCCAGAGCATCCATTAGGGACCACAGCCAGGACCTGCAAGAGATGCTCCCTGCAAAACCTCTCCTTACAAACGTCTGGGACAGGCTGTGGCAGATGACCAGGGTGTTTTGGTCATGCTGCTCCTGAGAAAATTCACAGGTACCCAGGGGCTTTGTGCTGCTAACCTGCTGCAGGGTGGGCCCAGAGAGCCGTGGGTTCAGCTTTGAGTGCCATGCTGAGATGGAGCATGGAGGGCAGGGACAAATCAGGGATGGGAGAAGAGTGATTTCCATCCATCCGGGTGAAGGCACTGGTGGGTTAAGCAGTGCCCTTGGGGGTTGTAGCTGAGGCCATAATGTCACTGGGCCAGCACAGTGGGATGCTTTGGATGACTGTGAACTCCCTTCCCTTCCCTCTCACCCCCTTGGCCCCATAATTAGTCCTCTGGGTCACACAGGGTTCCTGAAGTGCTTTCAACTGATGAGTTTGCTCAGCTGCGGGGAACACAGTCCCACGAGTGTGCCCTTTACACACCTCCAAAGCCAGGCAATTGGGAAGAGCAGCAGTGGGGCTATGGAGATCTCTAGGAAGAGGAATAATGTTCTCAGGCAGAGGAATCACCCTTTGGGGGTGTCTTTATATCAGCCTTTGGGGGTGTTTTTCTATCGGAATGGATTAAAGGGGACACAGCAAGATAACCCAGATCCCTGCAGGGAGTCACTTAGCTCAGATAACCTCTGCAGACCCGGCCAAAGCCCAAGCCTCGATACCCACCCCTCTGCTGAAAACCGGTCCATGCACAGAGAAGCAAAGAAAAAGCCTCCTCCTGCTGCCTCCTGAGCCAGGCAGCGCTGCCGACAGAGCTTCAGAGCCAATATTGAGCTTTTCTCCGGCGGGGACGGGCCGCCCTTGGCTCTCGCACCCAGCAGGGCTGTTAGCAATGAGCTCACCCCGCTATTAGCGCTGACCCAGGGAGCCCGCAGGCTCTCGGAATCGCGGCGATCGATCCGAGCCTCTTACACATCCCCCGCGGGCTTTTGGTTTCAGGAAATCTCTTTGCCTCTCCTCTTCTTGTCTCTTGCCTGTGGCCTCCAGGAATGCTTTGCTGAGGGACCCTGGAGCTAGGAGTTAAGGGAAAAGCAACTGGCAGTGGGAAGGGCTCAGCTGGGCCAGCGCTGCCTGTTTGCTTTGGCTGACTGATTCATTCATCTGCTCCTCTTCCTCGGGGAGGGAGGGAAGGACATTCTCCCCCAGGTTAAAGGAGGGAAAAGCTGGTGCCCTGCATGTGAACCCGCCCTGTGTGGGCTCTGCTCATCCATGGCATGGACCTTCTGAAGGGGCTGTGCTCTCTGCATTGCCCTCTCCTCTGCTTTCAGAGCTTGACTGGTGCCAACTGGTAAACAGGTGACCACATTTCTGTGCAAACTCACCCCGGCAGCAGGAGCAGATAAGCCCTTCAGCCTGCTGGGGAGCATTCTGTGATGGTAATGATCAACTCAGAGCATCCTGCTGCCCCTGAAGGACAATCCTTCACCCCTTGGGCCCCTTCTCCCATCCATTCAGGTCCACCTTGCTCAATCAACCAGTGAGGAACTGGGCTGGGAAGCTGGGGCTTTCTAAAAGACTGGTGGAGCTGCAGCCAGAAACTATGTCATTTGCTCTGGGCTCCTTTCCTAGGTATGAAGCAAAGAACTTGCAGCCCAGATCCTGCCAAAATGGGCTCCCTCACTCCCCCCCACATGCCCAGAAAGACTTTCAGGTGCCTGAGTGCACCTTATAAGTGACTAATGAGCCATCACATCCATCAGTGCTCGAGCCACCTGCCAGAAGCAGACCAAGATCAAGCTCTCCCTTGACTCCATCAGCTCCATCCAGGAAGCAGACCTGCCTCTGACAGCAGCCAGGAAACAGGCAGAAAAACAACCACCCAGTGCCCTGACCAGGTGAGATGAGGGGAAGGGGAGACCATTGGAAGGGGGAGGAAAATCCACATCTTGCTACAGCTGCTTTCACAGACTCTCTCCACAAAGGCTGTGTTAGGGCTAGTGGGGAGAACTCTCTCATTTCTGTTCTGGTGAGGCCCTGGCCCAGGTTTCCCAGAGAGGTGGTCACTGCCCAGCCTCGGCACCATCCCAAGTGAGGTTGGCCAGGGCTCTGAGCAACCTGCTCTAGTTGCAGATGTCCCTGCTCAATGCAGGGAGGTTGCACTAGATGAACTTGAAAGGTCCCTTCAAGGTGAGTTTGTGGACAGAAGAACCTTGGAGCCTGTGGATACCCTGAGGAAACCTCCATACTCGGCCAGAGCCCCAGTGTGACCAGCACAAACTGCTCATGAACCCCCAGTTTGCAGGTAGGACACACACCTTGTAGCAGAGGCCTGATCTCATGGAAGGACTAATGAGTGAACTTCCATAGCCCATGAATATAAACTCCAAGGGCTTGTTTCAGCCTGTGCCATGCTCACGAATGATGATCCTGCAGTAACAAATGATGGCATTTAAATGATGACTCAGTCATGGCACCATTGGATCCTGCAAATCTGAGGAATTTTCCCAGGTCGAAGCATTCTTACCCCTCCTGGATTTCATGCAGTGCAAAGGGACTGGAATTTAGCTGACTCCTTGCACTTACTGCCCTTGGGGTCATCAGAGTCAGAGGAGAATGAGGAGAGGTCACCTCCCATTGCTAACACTGCAAAGCAGGCATGGAATAAACCTGACCTTCGGTTTGCTCAGCACTTCCTAGACATAAAAAATCAATGAAATGCCACTTACCAAACAAATCCCCATTGACCTCAACCACCTGCCTTGATAGAGCTTCATGTGGCCACCCATGCACCCCAAATCTCCTCCAGTGTCTCCAGTGAGAGCTCCCCTTCCCTTCTCTGGGCTTCTTTGGCAGGGTTTTTGTTCCTACCAGTGCACAATTCTGGCACTGTGCACTCTGAGCTGCTTTGGGGAGGCCTCAGCAGCACAGGACATTTATTGCTGGTTGTGCTCTGCAAGTTGGCTGCCACCCAGCCCTATTTTCCATGTACCTACTCTAGATGTGCTGCTGCTTCTCCTGTGTTAGTATTGGAAGGGCTGAGTGAGGAGGAGGATGGTATTCCCACCAAGACAGCCAAACCATCCCACCTCTCCCCACTCCTGAATCCCTCCCTAACCCTTCCTTTCTCTCCAGAAAGACCACTAACCCACCTGCACTAAGCCAGAAACCGTGTCACTGGTTGGGAATAGTTTTCACACCAATCTTCTCCCCCAACTCCATCTCCAGGAGCAGATTTCACTGCTTGCTTTTCTTGTGGCCATCAGATGGTGCCATTGAGTCTTTTTGGGCAGCCGGAGGACAGCAGACTGGCACTAGGATCACACTGGCATCTTGCTCCAGCTCACAGGCAGGGAAAGGAGTTTTATTACCCAGTTCCCAACACGACAAACTAGAGGTAGATTTTATTTTTTCTAGCATAGGTGTTGGCAAGTAAAGCAAATACGGGGGCTCTGCTGCTCCCAAATACATTAACAAGCATCTGTCACTGCTTTTTCTGGGTTTTCTTGCACAAGTCTTGCAAAGCTGCCTCTCTTCTTGCAGCTTGACTCCAGTTATACCAGTGCAGAAGCAGCTGATAGTAGTATGGGAGCATTTCTGCTTCAAATTCTGTCCCCAAAGAGGAATATCCAATGCTGGAAAGGTTTAGAGAAGACCAGAAGAGTTCAGCAGCAGGACCAGAAATGACAAAGAGCAGCAGTGTTAGCTAAAGCTCCCTTTGCCTCCCCAACAGCCATGTGGGACACAGGACTTGCCCTCCTGGAGTGGTCCTAGGCAGCAGGCAACAGGCTGCCCTGTCCATGGGAGAGATCATCTCACTTCCATCTCTCCCTGCCTCTTCCCCCTGGTCTTTTAGCACTGTAAGGAGAAGAGGCTTGTGCATCAAGGCACCACTGCTTGTGATGTGATCCTCACACTTGACATCTCCCCTCCAGATGTGGGGCCAGGACTTCCAGGGCTTTGGAATATTTCTAATTTTCTTTATGGTTTTGTGGGTTTTTTTCAAAGCCCAGAGCCTGGCACTGGCAGCTCTGCTGTCCAGCTGAGGCGTCTACCTGGCATTGCAAATATGCACCCATTGGTGTTTTTCCTGGGTGGTTTTCAGTTTTAATTGTGCAAGATGAAAGAGGAGAAAAATGCCAGCAATGTGAGGAAGGAGGGAGAGGAGAACTAATTACAATTGCATTTAGTCAGTGATAAGAATGGCTGCTGAGCTGGGCTGGGTGGTTTCCAAACGTGGTGGGAGCCAGCTTCAATTTCACAGCATAATATTTCCTGCATCCTTAAAATAACTTCTCCCTGCCCCCAGGGTGTCACAGCAGCTGGAGAGCAATGTGTGGCCTTTCCCTGGGCAGCCTCACACTGCTCAGTGCTCAGTTTTTGTCTGTGGGCTTTTTGGGGGGAACGTGTCACGCTAAGGCATGAAGTGACTGTCCCCATGTACTGGGCACTGAGGAGGCCACACTTAAAATCCTGGGGTCAGTTTTGGGCCCCTCAGATCAAGAAGGACATTGAGGGACTGGAGCATGTCCAGAGGAGGGCAACAGAGCTGAGGAAGGGTCTAGAACACAAGTGTGGTGAGGAGCAGCTGAGGGACCTGGGGTTGTTCAGCCTGAAGAAAAGGAGGCTCAGGGGAGAGACCTTCTGGCTCTAGGTGATCCTGCTCAGGCAGGGGGGTTGGACTAGATGATCTTCTAGGTCCCTTCCAACCCCTAATATCTATGAATCTATGAACAGCTCCCTGACAGGAGGTTGGAGCCAGGTAGGTTTGGTCTGTTTTCCCAAGTAACAGGACAAGAAGTAATGGCCTCAAGTTGCCACAGGGAAGGTTTAGGTTGGACATGAGGAAAAATTTCTTCCCCACAAGGGTTGTCAAGACCTGACCCAGGCTGCCCAAGGCAGAAGTGGTGTCCCCGTCCCTGGAGGGGTTTCAAAGCAATGGAGATGTGGTGCTGAGGGTCATTGTTTAGCAGTGAACTTGGCAGTGCTGGGTTAATGGCTGGACTTGATGATCTTAAAGGGCTTTTCTAACCTAAACAATTCTACAACCCTATGATTCTAAGGCACTGAGTCTCAGCCAAGAGGTCTGGAGCAGAAAGGAGGGGATGCTGCACAGAGCCAGACGTGTGGTCTCCCTGGGACAGCAGCAGGCAGGGCAGAGTTAGCTATTCAAGTTCAATTTGGTGCCCAGTGAAGAGCAGGTTCCCCAAACCTCTCAGCAGAGCTGGGTCCTCTCTGTGGTCAGGGCTAATTGCTCATGTGAGATGTATTTACAGAAGCGCCTGTTTGTGCAGAGCGCAGCAGACAAACAGACTCCTGTTCTGCCAGGCACCCTTTGTAACCAGTGGGGGCTGGGAACCATCGGAGGCCTCATTTATACTGCAGGCACCAACCCTGCACTGGGCTGGGTGGTGTCTGCGGGGTGCTGAGCCCCAGTCCTGCTCTGGGTGCAGAGTGATTGGCTGGATCCATCCCTCTACGTGAGCAGGCTGAGGGCACTGGCAGCTCCGAGCCGGGAGCGCAGGATCTGCAGCGCAAACCCACGGGTGTGATCCTGGCACATGGCTCTCACCATCACCCTGCAGATCCAGGGGTGGTTCTTTTTGGTCATCCAAGTGTAGGAGAAGCACCCTGTGCACCCTGGGTTGAAGGAGATGTGACCCAGGCTCAGAGGTCACCTGGGAGGTGGCGTGGTTAACGGCTTCGCATGTCATTGTACCAAAGGGGGCGATGTGCCAGAGAGCTGCTCTTTGCGTTTGCAAATCGTGTCAAGGAGTGGTTAAAAGCAGCCAGGGTTCTGAAAAAAAAAACAGATTTGCAGGCTTTTTGTTGCCTGCTGGTTTGTTTGGAGGTGGAGGCCTAGGGGAAATTTTGCCATCTGGGAGAGAGATGCAGCATTAGGAAAATAATGCAAACAATTTCCGGAGCTGTCTCCATCTTCCTGCAAAGCCAGTGGGGATGGGCAAGCCCTGGCTTCCAGTTACACACAACACCTTCTGCTTGCAGGTAGCCTCCAGCCCAGCCATGCCGAGCAGACAGCCCTCTCTAACCTTAAGAAACACATGTCCTGTTCTCACCCTGTGCCCCTTTCTCCACCCTGACACAGGCAGGAGGCTAAGATACGCTCGGGGAAGAGTTTATCAGTAAGGAAAAGCAGCACCAACTATAACAGAGCTGGTGTGTGTCTGTCTGTCTGTCTCCTGCTTCCCTTTTCCGAGGGTTTCGTGTGGGTCAGGCTTGATGAGGGTGAGGGTTTGGTTCCAGCCTGTCCACAGTGACGCAGCATCACCAGCCCTGGGACAGCAGGAAACCCGCCCTCCTCCAGCTGGCAGAGCTCTCTGGCATACACAGGTCAGCCCAGGCATACCCCACAGGTGGCCACCAGCCTTTCCTAAGCTTCCCAGCTGAAAATGGAGCTCTCTTGGCTACCCTTTGGTTCACTTTAGGATCATTTTTGTGTTTGCTGCTTGGAAGAGAACTCCACCTAATCTGCAGCTATGAAGGGTTCTGAGCATTTCCACATCATCCCTCTCAAGACTCCTAAGGCAGAGGGAAGTGATTCTCTCCATTTCCAGATGTGGGAGCTGAGGCGTGAGGCAGGCATTGCTCAGTAATGCCCAATTTAGTGGTGGGAAACATAAAACCCAGTCACCACCAGTCTTGTGCTTTGACATCCACTCATCCACAGTTGTCATGTGAAAGAGGAAATTCCTAAATACTTGTGTTCTTCTGTGAATGGGAGAGAGGCTGAACTTTGTTCAGCATCCCTGGAAATGCAGACCCCCAAGGACAAATTTTTCAGGCCTCCTCCCTGAAGCTTCAGACATCTGAATACAAGTCGTATTTCCCAGCTACTTCAGGACCCAAAGTGCCTTTTTTTTTCCCCTCCCAATCTAGGTCCTTGGCAGGATTCATTGTCTTATTGCAAGACCATATCTAGAAAGCCTGAGTATTACTGGCAGCAATCAATATTTATAACCACTCACAGGGTTTATTTATAAAAAAAAAAAAATCAAATGTTCCAACGAAGAAGAGATGCTGTTATTAATATCCAGCATGATTAACAATCCCATTTGGAGTCGCAGGCAGGCCCACGCTGTCACACTCATGCACTTTGCTTTTTCTAATGGCTCTGCAGGAATTTGAACCATAATATGTTTCATGCACAGGGACAAAGACGTTTTGTCTCAGGGAAGGAGTATGTGGATGGGTTTGACTTAAAGAGCCAGTGCTGCATATCAGAGCTTCACAAATACATTGTTTTGATCCCAAACCCATCAATCTGCCACATCTTCCCAGCAAGGGTGTATCTCCTGTTGCCTCATGTCAGGGCAGCATCACCTGCTCTGTTTCTCTGCCGCCCACTGGATATCCCTCAGGCAGGCAAAGAGGTTCATGTTTCTCTGCCTGCTGTGGGTTCTCAGCTGTGCACAGCAGCATGAGCTCCCTGGGAATGATGTTGCTTCAAAACAAGAGAAGGAAAAATCTCACAGCCCTGAGTGATGCTGTCTTTCCTCCTTCACCCTCCCTCATGACCTACAGGAAAGCAGCTCTGCAGAGAAGGACCTGGGAATCCTGGTGGACAAGTTCACCATGAGTTAGCAATGTGACCTTGGGGACAAGAAGGCCAGTGGTGTCTTGGGGTGCATTAAGAAGACCATGGCCAGCAAGTTGAGGGAGGTTCTCCTCCCCCTTTACTCTGCCCTAGTGAGGCCACATCTGGAGTATTGCACCCAGTTCTGGAGTCCCTGGTTCAAGAGAAAGAGGGAGAGAGTCCAGCAGAGGCTTCAAAGATGCTGAGTGGTCTGGAGCATCTCTGTGCTATGGAATGTCTGAGAGCCCTTGGGCTGTTTAGCTAAAGAAAAGACTCAGAGGGGATCTGATCAATAGCTAAAGGGTGGGGATCAAGAGGATGGGGACAGACTCTTGTTAGTGGTGCCCAGTGACAGGACAAAAGGCAACAGGCACGAATTGGAACCCAGGAGGTTCTATCTGAACATGAGGAAAAACTTGTTTGCTGTGAGGGTGTCAGAGCCTGTCCCAGGCTGCCCAGAGAGGTTGTGGAGTCTCCTCTGGAGAGATTCCAAACCCACCTGGACACTGCGATGCTGGGCCCCCTGCTCTGGGTGACCTTGCTGGAGCAGGGGGAGTGGCACCAGATGCTCTCCAGAGGTCCCTTCCAGCTCATACCCACTCAACTCCATACCAATCATGGGTGGTAAATGAGGGACAGGTGTTTCTGATGCAACAAGCCATTAAGGGAGCAAAGTTCACTTCCACTCCTCAGTGTTCGGCCATGCAAAGAGATGTTTGCCCACCTGTGCATTGGACTTTTCCTGCTGCAGGAGGCAATGACAATAAAACCAGAGGCAGTAAAAGATCTGTGCTGCAGAGGGACGGTGCCTTGATTACTTCCTCATAGGCACTTGTCCTCTGTGGCACCGCTTTATTACCAGATGGGCAAAGCAAGCCGACCGAAAAACCAACATGAAAATCAGCTCTCCAGGCCAGACGTTGTGTGTGCTGCTATCAAACATCCTGTTCTGCACACATCAGCTCATGAGAACCACGGGAGAAGCAAATAAGGAAAGAAACCTTCAGGCTTGTTATTCCAAGGCAGCTCTCAGCCAGCGCCGAGCCAGTCTCAGGATGGCAGGTTCTCTCTTCAGGGGCTATGAGGTCTAGCAGAGCCCCCTGACAGACTGGGACAGCTCCCAGGTTTGTGCTTCCTTGTACCTTGGCTTTCTTACTGAGCTCCACAGAGCTTTACATGGCTGCCAGATTCTCATGCAAGAGGTTTGCTTGCCCCATCTCCTGTGGTCTTGTCTGCCTTAGGATCATGTTCAGCCTCCCATCAGTTCCTGAAAAGCTCTGGTGCTGCTGAGGAACACCTGAGAACAAAGCCACTGTATGCTGAGGGGGCCAGTCAGAGAAGGGCATGAACTTTTTTGGAAGCATCTTCTGCCAGCTGGGCCAGGGGCTACGGATGGCAGAGGAAGAAGAGGAGCGAGTGAATGCAGCATTCCTTGAAATGCCTGGAGGCCAAACGCTGTACAGTCCAGATCCCGCTCTGCTGCTGCTCCGCCCAGGCTGTCTGGCTATAATCTGGCGTTTTAAATCCTGTTAGACACAAGTAAGCTGTGGGACAGTAATCCAGGGAAGAGTCGGCACAAAACCCTCCAACGTCAAGCATTACAAACCTCCCTGATCCTCTATGCTTCCTATCACATTTGTATGCAAAAAAAACCCTGCTCTTGTCAAGCACCTTGTATTCATGTCCTACAGAGCCTCCAAGCCTATTGCTCTGGACAAGGGGAACTCTTTCTTATGCATGTGCACAGGGCTTAGCTCCAAAAGAGCCCCACAGCCTGCCAGGTTTCCTATTGTCAAGCAAATAATCACTGAGATGCATTTTTTAGAGGTTTTAGAAACAGAAGAGGAGCTGCAACCACTGGAGACTGATCTTGGGCTGGCACATCCTTTGCTCTTCAGAGCTGCTCACAGAGGGGAACACAGAGGATGAACAGGGTTGACTGAAATGCTTGAGCTGCCAGAGGGACTTCAGAGTATTCTGGTGGCTGAGGGGAGAAGGAAAAGAGCAGTAGGTGCAATATTGATTTGGCAAGGGAGAAAAGTTACAAACTCATCAGTTTAGGGGAGATACTGATAAATGCCTCGTGCATTGGAAGTTGCGATGCAAGAGATCAATGAGAAAGATGTTTGTTTTCTGAGTTTCTTTTGAACCAGTAGTTCTCCCAGTGCTTGGCTGCCATGTATTTTCCTTGATAAAATCAGGAGGAAAACAACTAATCTGACATGACAAACTCATTGTATCAGAAGTCATCTCTGCTTTAAAATGTGTGTCATGTGATGAAACACCCTAGTCCTGGTACAATGCATCCCCCAGTAACAGGGGATAGAGCTCATCCCCAAGTGCCCTGCCAAAAATACTCCTAACAAAGGACAACAAGAAAACATAATTCAAAAGAGGGACATCTGTTCTCAAATGTTTGCAGATAATGACTGGACCAAGTGTCTGCATAAAGGATAATTATTTTCTGCAGATGGTTTGATCTGGTATTTTAAACACTGTAAAAAAATCCTAGTCCTGGCCTCTCTGTAAAGTATGGGGGGGGGGTGTGTTTCTGCTGCAAGACAGCTCTTTCCTCTCCTCTGCTACATTTTCTAAATGCAAAGAGAAGTAAAACTATCAGCGCTTAAAAGATAAAATGCCAGTGTTAAAGTACTCTGTTTGAACACAGGCAATTTATGAGTTATGGTCCTCCCGTTTCTTGTATTACACTGCTGGGTAGCCAAAGAATTCTCAGGGTGAAGGTTTCTTACAGGAGAATGGCACAATAAAGCAGTTAATGTGTTGTGCACAGGGATCCCCAGGAGATCTCAGAGGGAAGGTCAGTTCCTGTTTGTTTTTTTAATACAAAATAATAGAAAGACCTCTGCAAGACAGTCCTTCCCTCAGAGAGCTGGTGGCTGCAGAGAGCCCGATGACGTAACTCTCATTCTCCTGTAACACAAAGAGCTTTTAATTAATACACACGCCCAGGGCCTGTGATCACCCTCAGCAGCTCTGCCTCTCTCGACAGCACCTAAGAACGTGCTGCTGATCGAGGGCAATCGGTGAAGAGGACACCAGCCTCACACAGCCCTTGGCAATCCTGTGCCAAATCCAATGGTTTGCATTAGAAGGATCATGGGACAGGACAAGAGGAAACAGCCTCGAGTTGCACCAAGGGAGGTTTATGTTGGACATGAGGAACAATTTCTTCCCCACAAGGGTTGTAAAGACCTAGCCCAGGCTGCCCAGGGCAGTGGTGGAGTCTCCATGATCCCTGGGTTTCAAAGCCATGGAGAGGTGGTGATGAGGCACATGGGTTAGTGGTGACCTGGCAGTGCTGGTTTAATGGTTGGAATCGGTGATCTTACAGGGCTTTTCCAGCATATACAATTTTATGATTCTGTGATTTCTTCTCTTTAGAACAGTTAGGGTTGTTTACATCTTCAAGAGGTGCTGTGTCTGTCTGAGGTGTGGGCAGGTATCATCCTTTTGTGGACCGAGCAGCTGGTTATTTTTGCAATTAGAGGAACTGAGAAAGGAAGGGTTTTGAGTCACATGGGAGACTCTGGAGTCCAAGGTGCAACCAGTAGTGGAAAGGGCGAGGCAGGTGAGGGAGGCAGCCAGCCTGTGTCCCATGTCCAAGGCGGTCCCACACCTCTCAGCACGTTGGAAGGTGTAACTGGAATAACGCTTTCCATACGGGAGCAGTTTGGGTCAATGCTTGGTGACTCTGTGGGAGCTCCAGGCTTCCATCACCCTCGTGACTTAACACCTTTTGTCCAGCATGCAGCCACCTCAGTGCTCCCTCAGGGCCCTGACACACACCTCCCCTCAGGGGAGCACGAAGCGAACCGCTGCTGCCTAATCCCAGGCCGTGAAATCCCTTCAGGGAGGGACGAGCAACGCTGGAGGGCCCTGCCCGGGGAGACCCGCAGCCTCCAGCCCGGGGGAGCCCCTAGGGCCTCGGGCGCTTTAACGGTGGAGACAGAACTACATTTCCCAGCGTGACCCGGGCGACGGCCGCGGCGGGGGCCGGCGGGGGCAGGAAGGCGGGGGCCGGTTCCGGGTTGGCGGCGGGCGGGCGGCAGCGCCGTGTGTTTACTTCCGTCCGCTCCAGCGCTTCAGTGTCAAAGCCTGCGGAGGGGACCCGGCGGCCGGCCCGGCCCCGCCCCGCCGGAGCCGGGCAGCGGAGGAGGGGAGGGACCGAGTGAAGGAGGAGCCCCGGAGCAGCTCCCGCAGCGGTCGGCGGCCCTCATGAGCGGGCGGTGAGCGAGGAGTTCGGCGGCCGCGGGAGCTTCCCGGCGCGGCGGGACCCAGCCATGGACTGGCTCATGGGGTGAGTGGGGTGAGCGGGGACTCCGGTTCCCCCCCCGCCGGCCGGAGCGGCTCCCGTCTCGACAGCCTGAGTGCCCCCGGGCTGGCCGGGGCGGGGAGCGGGTCAGGCTGCCGAGGCGGGAGCCGTGAGGGGTCCGGGGCAAATGACTAATCAGTTCTCGGCGGTGGAGGTGACCGGCGGCGTGTTCGCGGTGACAGCGGGAGGAGGCGTTCGAGGAGGCGGCTGGACCGCGCCGAGCCGAGCGGCTCTGGGTGTAGCCGGCTGCGCTGGAGGGGAGGAGGAGGTTCCCAGGAGCCTCGTCCCAAAGCGGTCGCCGTCTGGAAAAAGTAACTTTTCGGTCCTTTTCTTGGTGTGTGTAGGAAGGCCGAGGGTTGCGGGGTCTCCGTGCTTCCCGGCAGTACAGCGTGGGGCTAATCCCTTCTGCAGCAGGACTAAAGCTTGCCAAGGTTTAAATGGCTTTCTTGTGGAGAGGAAGGAGAGCCCTCGGCAGAGATTAAAGCCAAAGGAGAGCCACGCCGGGGGGGTTTGGATCGGTGGGGATTAATAGCGCTAATTACGCAGAGACAGAAGGTAGAAAGCGCTTTGCTGCTGCTCTTAGGTCTGAAAACCTCAGTGCTGGGAGAGGGAGATGCGGTGGATGGGAGTGACCTGATACGCTACCGGTATCCCAAGCAAGATAAACTCGGGTACTTCTTGCATGAATTGTGCTGGCGACCTGCACTCAGGTGAACTGTGAATAATTCCGCTTGGAAATCGCAGGAGGAGTTGGTTTATGCTTCGGCAAAACCAGCGATAACTCGCTGCCCTTGGTTTCTTCTTTACAGTGGTTCGGTCTGGTTGTGAGTGTGATCTTTACCATCCAGCTTGCCCCCTTTTCTAATGGGATGTGCCGAGAATACAGACCAGTTTTGTCGCAGTTGCTGGATGTAGTGATGTATTAGGAAGGTCTCTCGTGGCTGTGTCCTGCCTTTTGTCTGCACCCAGATTGCTGCCACTCCAGCACCCTTACCCATCTTCAGCCTAGATGTGTCTGACTCTCGAGTTGTCAGTACTGATGATGTTTTACTGAGTTTGACCCCTCAGTCTGATGGAGTGAAAGTGGAGTAGCTGTGGGATAAATACATAGCTGGGTTTTCTTCCTACCAGCTGAGCAGTGGAAATTCAGGATTTGTGGAGGGGTTTGTATGCCAGGTACTGCAACACTTGTCCTAATGAAATTAGGAATGACAAGCTTGTTTTGATTCATTTTGTAGCAGCCGCAAACCTCAGGTGGTCTTGTATTTACTCTGTAAAAAGAAGACACTGAAGTGTGAAAAAGTGTCACTGCAATTACAAAAAAAAGTCAAACCTTAATTTACACAAGATATTTGGATGACTCAAAATGCCTCCTTTACGCTGTTGTATTTACTTTGTGTGAATTCTGTTGTAAAGCAGAAAAGAACCAAGGCTTAGTTTAGCCAAACTCTTGTTATGGTAAGCGACCAGCTTCCTTACCAACAATATTGTATGAAAAAAATGGCATTTGATCCGTGCTTTTTTACCCGGGGTGGGTGGATTGGTCCATGTGTGGAAAAAAGCCTTGCCTGTTTTCCCCATTGTAATGGGAATGGATCCTGAGTCATTTGTGTGCTACTCGCTTGTTCTCAGCTATTTCCTGATAGGGTTCTTGCCTGACCAAACCCAGTATTGTCCCACTGATGCTTTTAATGTTTTCTCCTTTAAAACTTTGTGCTATTTGTGTGAGTCTGGAGGGAGGTGTGGGGTTATGGCAGGAAGGCAGAGCATGGATGTTTTGAAGGGAGAAGGGGTAGAAGGCCTGAGGGAGCCTTTCTTGTTCTGTCCAAGTTGTGACTGCTGTTAGCAACTGTGTCTGAATGGGAACATCCTTCTTGCTGTTGGAGATAGAAACTGAGAACATTCTTCTGTAACATCACTTGCTCATCCCTTCTTTCATTGAACACTTCAACTGTTTGTATCCCTTGTGTGAGAAGGGAAGGGGTTCAGAAAAACATGCAGAAGTGGGAGGAAAACAGATCTCTTCCAGTAACCCATCAGTTTGTGAGGATGTCGATGCCTCTGGAGACTAAATGGTACTGCTCTTCTTCTTGGTGTTGATGCTCCCTCCCAAGTGTCATTATTCCTTTGGTAAGGGACTGGTTTCCAGTCAGGGCTTTTGCACTACGCCTCATGTTCTTGGTTGTGCTTGCCTTTTCAGTGTTTTGGTGTGAGAAACAGGCTCTGTGTTTTAACTCTGCATTACCAAGGAATTAACCTTCAAGTGTGAGCCTGTTCCATTAGGCAGCAGTAACAGTTGCTTCTGGTCTAGATCTCTACCCTTCAAGCTCGTGTCGCGTTTATCCGATAGCCGGTTTAGAGCAAGATCTGCTTCTTTCCCTTGCTGGTCCTCCCCTTCATTTGTGGTCCCTTGGAAAGTAGGGGAAGGGTAAGTTCTAATCACACCACAGGGCAGCAGCCCAAGTGTCTCTGAGCACCCCAAAGTGCTTAATATACCCTCCAAAAAATACGGAAGCTGAAGATTATAAACAACAAGTGAATTTATTATGGATTACCAACCAGTTATAGGCTTAATGTGGTCATGCAGCAAAACTTTTCTGGGTGCTGCCTTCTGTGCAGTCAAGTGCTTCCAAATCCGGTCAAGTCCTAGGGAAGAAAGCTGGAAAAAATGAGCTGCTGTCACATTGGTGCTTGGTTTAGCACCAAAATAAATCCAAAGGCTTTAATGTGGCTGGTTAGTATCTTTTACCCTTCTACTGAATGTAGCCTTAATCATGTTATTGGTGGAAGACTTCTGCTTCAGTGTGTTCTCTCCATTTAAAAGCCAAAACAACAAAAAAAGACCATTTTGAGCTTTTTTTTTTTTTTTTTGCTGTACACAGGATATATTTTCAGTGCAGCTTTGACTCCAGACCAGTGTCTCTTAATTGCTTTGCTCTCCAATAGCTGTCAGGGACCTATATTACCCTCTTCAGAAGAGATTCCCAACGTCTGTGTTACAAATAGCCTTGATCTGCTCTTGAAGTTCAAAGTAGCAACAAAGACAGGCATTGTCCCTTCAGTTACGAAACTTGCTTTTATGAGAAGAAGTAAAACATATTAACGGTACTAGCAAACCTGACACAGTGGCAGCTATTTTTAATCTCCATGTCTGCTGTAACACATTTTTTCACAACAGAGGAGGATTGTGCACTGTAGTCGGGGTTGGTTGTTTGGGTTTTTTTTGGTGAATTGTTATGTAAAAAGCGGAGAGAGGAACAATCTGTTTTGCCAACAATTACCCGTTAAGCAGAAAACACAATTCGGGGCTGCCTCAGTGGCATCAACTTTGTAGTTCAGCAGGTTGATAGATTGTGCTGATGGAAACAAAGAAAATTGCAAGTTTAACGTGGCTGTGATGGCAAAACACTTCTGTAAATGCATCTTAAGGTAGGGAAAGAAACCCACCTCTGCAGAAATGAGCTGGAAAGCTTTGCATGGGCTACTTGAAAAGCCCTATAAAAAAGGACTCTAAGTGAAGGAAATGGGCAGGGTGGAGATCTTTCTATTTTTTTTCACTTTGCAAGAAAGCTTCTATATTCATAAACTAATGACATTCCCTCTTGACTCTTAGTTAAATGTTTCTCAGCACAAGAAAAACTCTGCATCCTCAGAAGTGAAATGCTACCTCTAAACTCTTCCATGAAGGTAATTTTCTGTTGAATGAGTATCAGAATTTTCCCTGTGTCAGAGGACTGTTTTTCCAGGGTCAGTGTAAGCAACTCCTGCTTGAGCTGCAGTGTCCACTCCTTTCACAGGTGCTTGTGGTACCAGTAAAATGTCTTCTCTTGCCCTGTCCCTTGGAAAGAAGGGGCTGAAAATGATTGAAATCTATCCTTTTATCCCATATCTTCAGCTTTGAGGGCAGTTAGAAAGCACTGCTCAGGAAAATACAGATGGCAGAAGAGAGAAACAAAGTCCTGCTCAGCACAGACAGGTTTGGAGCACTTGGGTGATCTGCAAGGCCAAGCAAGTGGCTACAGCAGGAAGCTGAGAATGTCCAATCCAATGTAACCCCCACACTTGGAGATTTGATTTTTTAAATGTCAGTTAATCCCTTTTTACCACCACATGTGTATGCTGCCTTGCACAGTCCCCTCCTGACCAGGATGGGTAGCTGGAAAGTGTGTTGTATTAGCACAGTAACTACAAATCCAGTCTTTTGGGTATCTACTAGACTGATGATTTTTAACCAACAGGGCAAGAGGGCTTCTTTAGATCTGTTTAGTATAGAAGGCCTGTGTGTCATGCCTTTATTTTATTTAGCTATAACTGCCAGTAGCTTAAAATAAAGCTGACAGGTTTTTCCATGTGATTTGGACATAGGATTTTGTTACATTATCCCAGCAGTGATTTTTTTAAGGCTAGAAGTCACATATCATGCTGCCTTGTTGTCTCCCATTCTGCATTTATGGAAGTGTCTTTCAGAAATTTCCTCATAAGGCCTTGACACTGTCCAGATCAAGATGCACTATGGTGGAATAGGAGCAATATTGTTGTGCAGAGAAGTCCTGGCCTTGAGCTAGAGCAGCTAAGGGCTATTTGAGGGAAAAAGAACCCCACAGTAATGTGCTAGGTCTGAGTCATAAAAATCCAGTGTGCAAATTTCTCATCCATTAAGTTACATCTTGGTTGCTTTTGAATGGGATTCTTTATAAAATGATAGAACATCTTGGGTTGGAAGGGAATCCTAAGGGTTATAAAATCCATTAATTGTAAGGAGTGCATCTTCTTATGGGAGCAGGGAGAAGTAATTGGCTGCTGCATAATATGTTGTCCCAAGAAGAGCACAGCTCTTTGCCTAGCAGACCTGTATACAAAACAAGTAGCCAATGATTTTTATTCTAAGTCCTGAATATTTCTAGAGAAAGGAGGAACTCAGGAGGTCCTTCAGCAGCTGTAACCATAAGGAATGCTTTCCTCTTTTTTCTCGTTAACAATCTCCAGTGAAGAAAGTCTCCTGCTTTTCCAAGTCAGTCTTCCCCCTAGAAACTCTGCTGCAACCTCTCCCTTTTCACAGCTTGCACAGTGTCTTTGACCTCACAACAGGTGTTTCCCTTGCATTACATTCCCCATGAATTCTTGGCTCCACAGGCCATTTTCCCTACTTTGAGGGAGCTGAAAATAACTCGGAACCAGTAAACCAGACCTGACTGGTCCCATTGGGCAGGAAATACTCACGTGTTCCTTATTTACTTCTATTTATAGATGTAACATTACCTATGGGCCCCTCTTTGTTCTCCCCAGATAAATCTAGGTCTATGAGCCACTTGCATTCAATTCACTGCTTGCTTGTGAGACTTGAATATTATTTCATACACTTAGCAGACATGAGCAGGAGCTCTGGTAAACCAGATGTTAGCTGTGAAAACAACTGGTATAACATAGTCCGTGGGTAAGAGTTATCTCCATTAAATATTAACTTGTAATATTCATTAGTATAGTAGTGGAAAGGTGCTGTTAGTTTGAAAGGTGAGTTGCCAGGGTTATCAACATTGTAGAAAAGGAGTCAGGGCTAGACAAGAGCAATTTAAACTTTTTAGGTGTTTTGTACCTTCATGTCTCTGGTTCTGAAGAGAGTTCATGACTCTGGTTCAGTTGCATTGCTGAGATTGTCCCTGTTAAGGCTTTTCTGATGTAATGGAAAACAGAGAGAAAAAATGACTGCAGAGCCTTTCTCCCTGAAGTGTCGTGGTATGGTTAATTATTGATTGTTTGGAGAAAATGCCAAATAAATCCTGCTTTTTTGAAACCTGTGTTACTTTAGCAAGCCACAGAATGTGTCAGGCAGGCAGTTGCTTTCCTTCAGTCAGCACAATGCACGTGAACACTGGTTTGCTCTCAGGAGAGCTTTCTTCTTTCCCACAGGGATTTTATTGATGGACAAAAAGTGTACATCAGTCTTTAAAGTAAAATAAACTTAGAGAAAAGTTCATTAGAAAAAGAGGTGAGCATTCTGAAAGCATAGCAAGCAAGACTCCTTCCTTGCATCTCTCCCTGCTTTACCCTCTTCTTCTTTGTGCTAGCATCAGTATGCAGGAAGGCTGACAGGTTAACATGCTCATCTGACTGAAAGCTAATTTATTGTTTTTAACCTTTTTTTGCCCTCCTAAGGTTAGTTTTCAGCTAAATGAGCTCCTGCAGCCTGTTTGTGTAGCTAAGTGAATAATGTTAATAGCACCGTGGAGCTGGTGAGAACATAAAGCTCAGGGAATGTTTTTTTCCGTGGCAGCAAGGATTTAAATCAATTGAATGTAATCAAGTCGTAATGTGATTATTAGTGCTAATTACTCTGCAAATAATTAGCGATTTTCTGATGATGTATCCTTCTGCTTGAACTGCTTGGAAGAACTGCAGAAAGCCTGAAAACAGGAGATGCTGTGACTGGGCTGGTATCTTGGAGCAGGTAATGGCCTTAGAGCATCCTTGCAATTGCTATTTTACTGCACTGCACTCAGTTTATGGCTGAGCTATAAATATCCTCCTAGAGATAGTTATTCACAACTCAGAATTGATCATTTGCTCTAAATCATGTCTCATCCACCTGAGAGAAGTGCTGGCTCTGTCACGGTGTGACTGGGAGGGTAGGTGGTGTTTTGGGTGGTCATGATTGAAGAAGGTCCTTGGGAGGCTTGGTTCCCATGGGATGGTCCTCAGAGCTCTGCCATCTTTCACTGGCACTTTCCATCTGCTCCATCTACTGGATGTGGGCCCAGAGCAAATGTACTTGAAAGAGCAGAACTAATAAGAGCCTGCAAGTTTGAGATAGCTGTGAATACAAGTTACAACTCGGTGCTGCCAGATCTGCATATTCTGCAATCATTGCTGGCCTATTAAACAACTTTAATGTGGCTTTCTGCTAGAGGAATACTACTGAAGTAATGTCATGCATCATTTTTAACCCATGTTTAGCCTTTTATAATCAGTGATAATGTTCTGAAACTTCCTTCCTAGGTTCAGTTTTCTAATGCCCTCCTTTTTTTCCCCACTCTTATTCTGCAATAATAATTAAAAGGACTGTGTCCTTTATTGTGCTAAGCTTTATAATGAATACAGTTATTTTAAATCTATTTTTTTAATCATGTTGTTAATGGTATAACAGTCTCCACTATTATTATAGAGATTACTTCAGGAAGAGCTGTTGCTTCATGATTTTGTTCCAGCACTTCTAACAGTTGCACTCTTAAGAGCTTCCCTTCTCTTGAGACAGCTACTGATAATTTCAAATAATTTAATTTTGAAGTTACAATGCTGAGTATAACTGTAAAAGGCTGAACAGCAGTACAATCATTTTAGCATTTGGAGGGGGGAAAAGATTGGCAGTTCTTTCTGATGTTAGTTTGCTTTTATTTTGCCAGCCAAGAGAAACTGGTCAAGGGTGCAAGTTGTTCACTCAGTCCACAAAGCCGTGTTGCTGGCTGTGGAAAAAGAGCACTGAACACAAGCATCCAAAACAAAACCCAACAAAACAACCAGCATTTAGATACTCTGTTCAAGGCCTTGAAGAATGCCAGAAATTAAACTGGAATCAAGTCAGGAATGACTGTCATAGATCAAATTCCTTCTCTACTCTGAACACTCAAAGAGTAAATTCATTAAGCTAGAATGTAAGCATGCAGAAAACTCTGTTTTCAAATGATACAGATCTGATAACCTGAGCTCTTCAGAGTATGTCTGCATGGATTTTTTTTTTTTTTTATGCTTGTGTGTTGTTTTGTTTTCATTTTTCCCTTTTCAGGTTAGAAAGGTGTTCATGGAATATTTTTATTACCAGTCTTCAGTGACTGGGCCACTGCTATCCCTTCTCTACACTGAAATGGGTAAATAGCTGGAAATTTTACCTGAGAAGTCTCTGGGTATTTCTATATAGAGCACAGAATTTGTGTGAAACAGGTTGCATAGAGTTGACCTTAAGGCTGATGTTTTTTTGTTTTAATGCTTCATTTTCCAGCCTCAGTTTTTCCTTCAGTCCAGAATTTCCTAATTTAGAGAAGTCTTTTTTTGGTGTGGCTCTTTGTAAAGAGCAGGGAGTTGTTCAGGCAAGGCTTTGTTCCACATGAAGTATCTTAACAGGTTATGCAAAACTGGCTAGAGATGTTTATTTGGTGTGGGGGTTTTGTGTTTTTTTTTAACAAGGTGTTTGGTGTCTACATTGCCCATGGGCTCAGGTTACAGAGTAAGCCTGTGGTTTCACGTTTGTGTCCAGTGGGATAAATGACAAAGAGCTTTCTTTTCAGGCCACCTTCTCTCAGATGATCTTGCTGGAGCTTCAGTCCAGAACCTTCATGATTGTCATGTCTGATAAGGTGTCAGCCTGTGACTGCTTTCCATCACATTTCCAAATGGACTGAGCTTGGAGTGAGGGCTAAACTTGTATTAGACCAGCACATGTACTTGGGGAAGAAAGAAGAAACTTCTGGGTGTACTTGTATCTCTTGTCTGTTCATAGCCTGTCTTGGGCAAACCCATGTCAGCTGGAGAGATCTCACCTCTGACTTAGCAGGGGCTGGGACCTTTTGAACGTAGGCTGGGCAGCTCCTTAAGATACAGGTCTTGCCATTTAAAGTGATCTGAATCTGTTGAAGGAAGGAGATTAGAAATGGGAGTATTTGCTGGTTCTGCTCTAGGGTAGCCAGATCCTCAGATACTGCTAATCCCCTCCAATGCTGCCTGCCTTTTTGTTCCAGGAGCCAGCTGTTGTTGGGTCATTGCTCAGTTCTGCTTGGGCTGCGTGTGAGAACCTGCAGTGCTGACGTGTTTATGGGTCTTGTCTCTGTGCCCTTCCTTCAATTAGCTGAGTTCTGAGGTTTGGAAGACTGACTGGTAAGAGATGGCCAGAAGAGCAAAGGGGATGCTTCAACCTGATGACTGGAGCTGGATTTAAGCTCAACTCTAGTCTTAATCTTGTAAAACAGAGGGGTTTTTGGATGCTCCTCTGCTGTCTGATTTTCTTTCAGGCATTTAGGAATACTATTTCTTCTGGATGGGAACCAAACAGTTCTTACTGTGTCCTTTCCTCACTTGATTGTTGTGGTGCTGTTGGTCATGAGCACTATTTTGAAACCTAACTTGAAACTTCAATGTTTTTTGTGATGTATTTATTAGCATTTCTTCCTAGGCATATGTTAGGCTTTCACCATGTGGCCTGGCATAGCAGAGGTTTTGCTTTGAGTCAAAATGCTGAACATGGTGCTTTGCATTCTTATAACCCCAGCATGTCTGTAACGAGGCTTTCCCTCCTGCCCCACCCTGCTGAATATGAAGGTACAGGACTGAGCTACTTGAGCTTGTTGGGGCTTGAGCTGGTGGAGAAAAGCACTGTGAAAACTCCCCTAGGAAAGGGGAGATGCTGGGTTTATGCTTCCAGTGCACAGACACTTAGCTGTGAGTTTATAGGCAATGTGGTTAGTTTACTTTTGAAAGGGCAGCCTTCTCTTTTCACACAGTACTAGAGGGTGATGGTTCTGATTTTCTATCTTTTATTTAAAGTGTTCCTAAGTGTTTTCCAGGCTTATTTCAGGCAGGACGTGCACAGTCCTCTGCTAAAAAGTAAGCAGCTGCTGTTATATGTGGTTCCCAAGTGGGCAAAATATGACTTATATCTGAACATATATTCACAGACTTGCATTTTTCATTATTGTTAATAGAATTTTTGCTTTCATTTAAATCAAGTTCATCTGGGGCTTAGGTAGAATGAAAACTTGCTAGGTTTGTTGGATGGGAATATTTGACATTAGTCATCTTGTTAATGGAAAAATATTGTCTGCAGTTCATGAAAAACATGTGGTGTAATTATCCACTATCTTACAGGACAGAATCACTTACTGGTTTGTTTTTTTCAGTAGAAATACATATAGTGCTTCTAAATAAATATGTATTCTTCCTTAGTAGAACTATTACGTTCTCACAGTTAAACATTTTATTCTGAAACATGGGCTCTTCTTAAAATTTTCTAGTTGGCAAAAATTTCTCAAAGAAGGAAGTAGCTTTATAATAAAGACAGGCTCATTTCAACATATTGGTTTTACTGGTTTAGGGTGTGTCAGCTATCCACAGTATTTCTGATCCAAGCCAAAAATGTAAAATAAAAGGGTGTTAAACATTTCTGTGGGCATCACAAATGAAGCTAACATGAAAGTTACTCAACTTCTGAGTGACAACTTCCTTGAAGGTTTTGATGTGTTTTAACAGATGCAATTCAAATTCACTCTTTTAACTTGATTTGATTTCCTGTGGAAAACCAACAAAAACCAACAAAAACCAAAACAACAAACAGTCTTGCAAGGACAAGCAGTAAAAAAAAAAAAATAATAAGGAAGAAATAATTTATTTTGGAAACAAACCAGAGAGTGCATGAGAGAGAACACCAGGCTGATGGTCCCTGGTGTGAAGAACCACTGTTGCTGTTTGAGGAAGCAGTGAGAATTTGAGCAAAGAGGCAGCAAATATAGGAATAAAGATGGTTCTTATGCATGTAATGAAACTTTGCCAACACATACATCATAATTTCCTACTTGGGTGTAGTAAAAGGATAATAATTATTTTCCATTAGCACTAAGGTTTTGATATAAATACTGCAAATGTAACAGCACTGTTAGCAAGTGAATTGTAGGTGTCAAAACAACTGCATGAAGAACTTGGATCCAAGGAATTCCAGTACATACGTGGCTTGAAGGAGTAACTTGCTGGTCACCCAGATAGTGTCTGTGTCCTGACTCACCCCATGTACAGTGGGATAGTCACCTGCACCCTGCTGCCTGTGCTCCTGGCTGCTGGCACTGCCCAGTTGCCTGTGGCTGCCAACATCAGTACCTGCCCGTTAGTCCCTAGGGCAGTAGTTCTTCTCTCACAGGTTGTACATGATGTTTTCTTCTGCTTGTGGACTTGTGTTAATTGTGAGGTGTGGGTTGTTTGGGTCTGTGACTTATGGACAAAGAGCCACGTGAAGTCACAGTCCTACCTATGGCAGAACTCGGTGTATGCGAGTTGATGGTGTCCCAGGTCAGGCCAAAAGCTGCTACTGATCATTCCCAAGGGCTCAGGTGGAGCAACACTGATGTCCTCTCAATGGTGAGGGCACCTATCTCCTAGATCAGGGTGCTCTTTGTGAACCACACCCGAGTCAGAAAGAACCTCTGCTTTCTGGAGGGCTTGACTGGGTAGAAAAGGGAAGGTGACTGGGATGAAATGTGCATTTTTAGGCAAAAATGTGCCCTCTGCCTTTTCCTGTGAAGCTGGAGTTTGGTAAGTGCTCTGTGCATGCTGCCCTTCTGTTGATCAAGTGCTCTAGCAGCCAAACTAGACAGCTGTTAAATGAGCTATGAAAAAATACATGAGGCTTGGAGGAGGGAGGTCAAAGGTTCTTGTAGTGGGGGAGGCAAACAAATCCACCCCGAGCCTTTTGTCCCCAGCCAAGTGACATGTGAAGGTGCTGGTGTGCTGCTTTTTCCATAGTCCTCTTAAGTCTCTGAGCCACTATCATAAATATGAGACTTCTTAAAAACAGCACCAATTGTTAGTAGCTAGATGGAGGGGGCAGGGTGAACTTCACCCATTTGCTGACCAAACAATGAAGTGGATCTGGGCTGTGTTGGCTAAAATAAGAGGAATAATGCATCTTGTCTTGGGTATGTTTTGGATAAAAAAGAATCACATCATTCAGAAAGGATATTGTCAAGATGAAGTTTCTCAGAGTCTATGGAAATGGATTGTGTCCATTTGGTAATATATGCCCAATTGTGTGGACTTTTCACGTGGGGAAAAAAAAAAACCCTGAGGCAGGACCAAACAATTGTGGGAGCAACTAATTCAGATTGGAGCTGTGTTCCCACTGAAAGTACTGATGTGGCTCCTTACAGGAACCATCCCTGTGGCTTGCTTCCCTAAAATCCCTGGAGACAAGCACTTTGGGTGGAGTGCACAGGACATGAGGTAAAAACACTATGAGATAAACCTGTCCAAAAAGGAGTCTAATCTCTGAGGAAGACAATGGTTATCGTGTGGCCATGGGCTACTCATTAACCAGGGTTCCTAAAACAAATATTATGCTAGAATAGCAGCCAGCTACTGACATGACTCTTATTTACATGTTAATCTCATTTTGGATTAGGTGCTTTGCATGAGTTTTTTGGAATTTAGGAGTAAAATGACAGTGGGTACTGCAGCAGGCTCTGGGCCTCCAAAGGAAGAATGAATTCTCCAATATGCTCTGGTTACAAAATCAAATCCAGAAGAACTTCAGATTAACTGGGTTTCAGTAAAGATTTATTCTGCTTCATCATGTGGAAAAGCAACAGCAAGTTCAAAATTTGGGGGGGAGAATAAAGCAAAAATGGGTTTAAAGACGACTGACTTGCCAACATAATTTTACAATAAGAATAGTTTTGGACTCTTGCATAACAATAGACAATTTGAATACTAATAAATAGGAAGAATTTTTGTATACAGCCCATAGTTGATCTATGGTGTTTAACTGGTATGATTCACTAAGCTAAAGAATCCAGTTCTGTAAAGATTAACTACATTAGCAAGACGACTAACTGGGATAATACTGGTTTCCAGTCCAGGTATGGAAGTGAAGTGGGCAGAGCCAGGAAGAACTTTCTCTTGGTCTGTGGTATTGGGCAATTTAGCTGCATTTTCAGAGATTTATGGAGCATTGACCATTGTCAGAAAGGGAGTTTGGGGCTTGGTAGGCTGGTGATTTGTGTTATGCATGGTCCTGTGATGTGGGGGTAGATGCCCAGAATGTGTTTACCTAAGAGCACAGTAAACCTTAATCTGTTTGCAAATACCTCCCCTGTCAAGGTATGCGAAATTGAAGTGCTTCATAAAGATCTGGCTGATGTAGAAGAACAAAAATAGAACTCCCTTCAAAAATAACCTTTGTAACACTCGTGTGCAAAGTCTGTTTCTTCTGACAAAAGCCCTTAATGTGTTAGTCGGTGATTCTAATCACCATAAGAGCTAATGGAAACTTTTCCTTGTGATTTTTAAGCCTGGGCTGTTTGTGCATTTGATCTTCCATGATGTGCTTTACAGAAAGATTAAGATTTGATATCCCTTCTTCCTTGCTTGGGACTTTTTGGACTAAGGACAAGATTTTCAGGTTTATTACTCACGTAGTCAGTTGTCCTGGTAGCTTATTTCAGTCTTGTGCTTACTCAGAGGCCCTGAATTACAACATCAGGTTCCTAAGAATGACAAAATCAATCTTTTTTTCCTTGTATTTACTGTTCCCTATTGTTGAAATGTCACCTTTGGGACTGACTGTCCTTAAGACAGATGTTAATCCTTGTAGTGGCTGTTAATGATCTGGATAATGCAGTGAGAATGAGGGGAAAAAAATGAAACTGGATCCTGTGGGAGAAGATTTGAATTTCCATGGAATTAGAATGATCCCAGGATGTTAATATTGAATCATGGTGGTGCTTTTCCTTTGTTATTAGTTTTCTAGAGGTGAAAATACGCCAGTTGTTTTTTTCCTTCTCTCTCTGGAAGGAATTAAGGTGGTGTCTATTTTAACAACTGTAAAGTTGCAAAGAGGATCACTTCTATTATTGTATTGTTGTCTTATTGATCCACTGCTGCTTTCCTAATCTTGCTTGGCTTTTTTTATTATAGCTTTTTTTCAAAAGCATATTTGCTTGGATCAGGGCTGTGTTTTCAGAGTTGCCAGATGGTAAGTTGGCCTTGGTTGCCTTGACTCTGCTGTGCCTCCTGAACTTCAATCTTGCATACTCCTTGTGGCTATTCTGAGCAGAAGCTTCTGAAGTTTTAATGAACTTTTGTCACAATCTGAAGGGTTGGTTTCAGTCTAGGGTAATTTTTTCTGGTGGCTTAATTTATTAATAAAGCCAAATCCAATGTGATGTTAGTGTTTAACTGCAGTCTTCAAGCTATAATCCTTCAGTAGGAATCATCTTAGCAGCTGGAAATAGAAAACAGAAAGATGACAGATTGAAGGTGCTTTCTCTAAATGCAGTTGCCTCTTAAAATTATGTAAATTATTTGCATTTTCTCTCCCCTAAGATGCTGACAGGGAGTATCCTTGGAAGAAAAGGATTACTATTTTTCCCCTCACATTAGGCAAATGTTTTACGTGTTGTTGGTTTTGTTTTGTTGGGTTTTTTTGTTTTGTTTTTTTTTTTTTTTTTTTGCATATGCATAAAGAGAGATTTGTGATCTAAACATACTTTGTATTTTTAAAATCATCTTGTTAGCAACATGGTAATTTAAATGAAATAAAACCAGGATTATTATGTAGTATAAATACAGAAGAAAAGTCTTGAGCAGGAGGCATCTAAATAGTATTCAAGTATGTAGATACATAAACCACAATTTTGTTGTGTTCTGTGAGGAGTAAAATAAAACCAAGCCAGCTCAAAGAGCTGATCAGTTGAACACTACCTCTGATTTGTTGATTTATTCTCAGCATGATACCAAGTTTGTGTAGTGACTGGAAATGACCTTTTTATGTTCCTTGGAACTGTTTTCACTTTAGGCTGTAGCAAATCCACTGCTCTCCCTTGGCTTTTTTCCTCAGGAGGTTTGCTTTAGTTTCAGTAACTTGGTTCAAAAGGTAAGTAGAATATGACAGTGTCCAGCATTAAGTCTAGTACCTCAGCTCTTCCTAGTGACCTTCCATTTCCCCAAAATACAGTGGAACTTGACTTATTCAGGTATTCCATTCTCCAGAATCTCTGGGAGAAGAGGAGGTGCTTTGTCATCTAAAGGATGAGCTTCTCATCTGCCCTGGGAGCAAAAAGGAGGCTGTAGCAGCTCTTGGGGGCCTTCACTAGGAAAAGTTGTACAGAAGTGCTGTGTCTCCTTCATCCTTCTTCCTCTAGAAGGTGTGCCGTGGATCAAAGCAAGTCAATGGAGAAATTGATGATAAATTCTTTGGGTATTTTTGAAAACAACACAGGGGAGTGAAAGGGAAGCAAAGGAAAGTAAAAATACAGCACCTGCTTCCTCAGCTGCACCATGGCAGTGACACATTGGCATCCTCCAGGGTGGACTTCAGTCTGATATGCCCTGTCTGGATTTTTTAGCCTGGCTGGGTCAAAGCAGGAGATTCCCTTTTATGTAGGAGAAAATTACTGCTTTCTAGTGCTCCAGTTTCTCCTTCCAGTAAATTTACTGAGGACAGCATTTTCCTTGCTGCACTTTGCAGTATTGAAAAGCAGAGCTGATGCATGGGTGAAACAGGAATGCTTCTGAAGACTGAGCATCTAAAAAAGTCATGACACTGCTGTTTTATGTGAACCATGTTAGGGTGCAGCTGTGAATGTTCCAAGTGTTCTGGGAGCTGCAGTAAATACATTTATGTTCAAAAATTGGAATGATTGTCAGTATGCCACTGTAGCCTCTACTGTACCTACGGGGAAGATATTTTTACCCAGCACCTGACAAGTGAATACCCATTTCTTTCACGTGTGTCATTGTCATAGCTTCTTTGTCATAGCTTGATATTGTGAGAACAAAAGAAAGCGAGGGACCCTAGTGAGAATGTTAGAGAGGGATTAACAGAGCCTTGTAGCTATGGAGTTAAGCTGGGCTGGTGTTTTCACTGCCAGTGACATCTTGATTTATGCATACTGGGGATGTTTTTAAACACAGAAGCCATAGGAAATAAGACAGTTTGCTTCTAGCTGGTGTTTCCTGCAGGGCTTCTTGGCTTTGCCTTCTGGTCAGACAACAGCATTCAGAGCATAATCTTGTTGTTCTGTCCTCTTCTTGCTGTTTATTTGTTTGGCTGGTTATGTAAAGCTCCAGGCTTGAATCTGTTCTCTCCCTTTGCCCAAATCTCCCTTGAAGATGGGAGTTGGGAATGTGCACACTAAAAAAAAAAAAAAAAAAAAAAAAAAGAAATATTTCTCACGCACATCCTGTTTTCAGATTGTGTTATTTCCTTCAGCCTTGAGCCTCTACTGAGAATGTGGCTTGATGAAGGATGTTGTCTTGTGGCTGCATCTGACAACACCGGGCAATGCCACGGGTACAAGTGCACGTGCTCGTAAATGATGTAAGAGTTGAGCAGCCAGCAGGGTTCTTCTAACTAATGGGTGGATTCATATCTTTTTCAGAAGTATTTTGTGGTCGTACAGATAGCCAAGTAGTCAAAATTGTGGTTCAGTTGGGTTTTTTTTCTATCAGGGTGTGAAGTCTGGTAGCAGTTTTTATATTCATGCTGTCACTGTGGAACAGTGTAACCACAGCTGAACTCACACAGATACTGAAAGCAACAGCCTGACACACAAACCCAAACTTCTCTCTTCCCACTGCTTGATTTCCAAGGTGCAGATTGCTGAGGTAAGCAAGCCTGTAAAGCTGAGATGGGTTCACCCCCATGAGCATTAACTGCCATGAAAACCAGTGCTGCTGAGGGGCCCGTTCTGGTCACATCCAACAAGGTGACATCATTTGCAAGTCTAATGGTGCAACAGCCCATTCCTGCCTCTGAAATTCTTCTGAGGATTTCAGCATATGCTCACAAGAAATATAGTCATGTGATTTTGCTTAGGCTTTTAGTACAAAAGCAGAATGATTAATGCAAATTCAGTTATAAAGGAGGAGCTTTTAGAATGTATTGAAGGAGTTGGACTGGGAAGACGACTGGTATTACCCTCTAGCTCTAGTTCTTGCTATTAAATTAGTAACACAAGGTACTGATCAGGATCTTCCCATTCAGTGGAAGGGTATTGCTTCTGTAAAACGTCCACTTAGCCTCCTGTAGTTATTGTGTTGATAAAAAGTAAAATACACCTTCATCTGTGTACAAAGGCATATCAGAAGAGAAGCTTTCCTGGTCCTTTAAGTGCTCAAAACCAGTAAGACTATTTCCTACAGAGAATTCAACTATACTACTGCAAGTATGAATTTCACCACTCAGCCCTTCCATGGTGTTTCTGTCACTCGTTTTTAATTCTGTACCTTGAATTTGTACTGTACCACCTAGAAATTGTGGTATCTCTTGTTTTTTAGCTATGCTTAAGTTCCAATAGTATTTTTATTTCAGCAGTGCTTGAGGCTGGACATACTGAATGAAAGAGCAAATTTAGACCGTGTAGGTTTTTTCATTTTCTTAATTTTCCTATTAGAATTTTCCTCTCCAATTGAGAGTGTTTAGCATCATTATACAGGAGAAATGGTGCTAATGTTTGTTTTGTCGTGTAACGAATAAATCTGGTTTGGAAAGTTCCTCTCCCTAATTCCTATCTTTAAAGTCTTTGTTATGATTCTAATTAGTAGGTATTAGCATATGTATCAAAACGCAAAATGTGCAAGTACTCTTTGGAAAACGAAATGCTAGGTTTAGCTCATCAGTTAGTATAATTTGGATTTATTTTGAACCAAAACATTAGCACGCTGCAATACGAAAGCTATAAAATCGTGGCATCAAATCAACATCAATAAAAAGCTGTCTCTTACGTGGTTTTTCCTCTCCTAGTACCCCTGCAGCTGGGGAAAAAATAAAAGAAAACAAACCCAATATAATAAATATGCTGTTGCTCTTCATATTGCTGTCTAAAGACAAGAGAAGGTAAGTGTGGAATTATCAATGTGGACTTGAAAATGTCAAAACTTTAAAGTGCTTTTATGGTGTTGAGGAGGAGGAAATGGGGTGTATCACTTGTAGGAGATTCCTCTTCTTAAGGCAGGTCAAACATTTGTTTTGCCAGTCACAGTACTGTGCCAACCAGTATAAAAGTTGGTACCACCGTGTCTGTGACAGTTGCAGGGCTGGGAGAGCAGGATGAGCCCCAGTGAGCACTGGCTGCAGCAGGAGCTGTGCCCAGTCACTTCTACTGGGGTCCTGCTGTTGGTGAAAACTCCTGGGAAAGGTAAAGAGACTTTTGAATGTGGATAGACTTTGCAGAGTTATCTCATCTTTGGCACCTTGTTCTGCTCGCTACAGCTCTTGATTTATTATTTTCTTTTAATTTCCCAAATACTTTCCAGAAGAGGATTCTAACAACAACTGAAGGATGTGGAAGGGCAACCTTGAAATGTTTTCTGTGCAACTGACCTTTACTAACAGGGCTTTATAAAAAGCACCACAGTATCCTATAAGAAAAGTCTCAGTGTCACACAAAAGCTGAGCATTTTATGCTGTGGCCTCCTGAGTACTTTGAGCCTATGGGGCTGCCTTGAGAAGTCCTCTCTTCTCACCACTCCAGCTGTTCAATCTCCTCTCTTTTTTAGCTCAAGTGCTTCAGGGATCTCAGAAGGATTCTGCTAAGTGATGCAGGGGAAAGAAGCCAGTGTTTCTGTCCTGTAAAACAGGCTAAAATAATCCATTTTCAGTTAAGTGATGTGTCCTCTGGTGTAATCACCTCACATTTCTAGAAAGCTGTTCCCCTTGTTTGCTACAAGTGTGGATCCAGAAATGGCACTAGGACAGAATATGCTTCTGTTTGGAGAAAGAAAAGTAACTTCAAATGTGCTGAGGAAGTGTAATCAGTCAGGGTGGCAAAATCAAGTCAGCAGGGCCAGGGCAGGTGTGGACAGAGCTGCACATCACCACACCAGGTATCCTGTTTGGTTACTGCAG
The DNA here is from genome assembly GCA_025447755.1 of Corythornis vintsioides. Taxonomy (NCBI): domain Eukaryota; kingdom Metazoa; phylum Chordata; class Aves; order Coraciiformes; family Alcedinidae; genus Corythornis; species Corythornis vintsioides. Next base: position 18,605 of record JAOEGS010021273.1, on the reverse strand, counting down.
ATCTATCTTGAGGGTTTGTGGTGTGTGAGGGGTGAATTTTTCTGGGGAAATACCAATGAGGTTGATACATTTTACCAGATGCTTTAGCACACTCTCCACAAAGGTAGTTTTTAGCTGAGAATTAGCTTTTCTAACCCGATTATCACTGTTGGAAGAATAGCTTGTACATCAGCTTATTTTCTGCTAAAATTAGATGAGCTCTCTTTTATATTCAAGTTGCTTTGCTATGGCAAAGTGAATGCAAATCAGACTCATTTCATATAGTTTCTTTTGTGTTCTGCCACCCTCTAAGATAATAGCCAGTAAAAAGTTCAACTCTGAGTTGTCTCTTTTGCTGGTTTTTATTTATTTTTCTTTTTCTGCTGCCGTGTATCCTGGGGACAGGAATGGATTCCCTTCCCTGGTAGTCAGATGTAATCTTCTGGCAAAGGACTGGCTTTGATAAAGCACATTGCCCTTTGCTGGGTGCAGCTGTTAGGCATGAAATCCTGTTTATTGAATATGTGATTATAAAAGAATAATGATACATGTCCTCTCTCTGTCGTCGTGCTGCAGATGGCAAGCTGGTACTGGCCAGGAGACCAAAGCAAAGTTGAGCAGTAGAATGTGTTTCACACACTGTCTTATTGCCACATGCTCCCAGACAGATGTTTAGTGGTGTGAAAATCCAGCACGTCACTTATGAAACACAGATGCACTTGAATGTGAAATGACATGAAGTCCTCAACAGAAATCAATTATAACAGAACGTTCTTAACTCTTTTTCTCCGCAAGTTGCACGTTCCTTCGTGTGTGACTCGCTGCAGATGGCTGGGTTTTGCTCCACCTGAAGTCCCGTGGCTGCTCTGTGGGATGACTCGGTGATGCCCTTCACTTTTAATTTCTGGTTTTGTTCATTTTTTGGGGTTTTTTTTTCCAGTTGTATCTGGGCTTCCAGGATGCCAGGGGCAGCGTCGATACCCCAGTGACAGGGCCAGGAGCTCCGCGCTAGGCCGCGGCGCTTTAGAGGTCTCCGGCGTATTGTGATCCGCAGCCGTGCGGCTTTATCGGGAGCAGCTGGTTTTGTGCTGTGGACAGATCCATCTGGGGCCAAGGGGGGGAAGAGCGAGTGCTGCTGGCTTTTTAGAGATTAGCTGGTGACAGTTTTGCTTGGGAAGTGAACCAAGTTTTAGCAGAGCTACCGTAACGGAGATAGGAGGGGAAAATGGACAGTGGGGGAAAAGCCCAACGATAAACTATAAGCTCTATTAATCTTTTTGTGTCAGAAGAAGCCTTCAGGATTTGGTTATCTGCCTGTGGCTCTAATTGCAGCCTTGATTAGAGGAGTGCCCAACATTTCCTACTTCAGTAAAGATCTGGTGGAGCTTTTAGAGCTGACATTTGGACATAGGAGGCCGAGCTGAGGCGTCGGAGCAGCTGTGTCCTTGTGCTGGGAGAGGGAGGCTGGGGGTTTATTGGATTACCTCTTGTCAGCTCATGGCAATGCATACGCTGCTGAAATCCCTTGGGGCAGGCAGGGAGGGAGGGTCGAAGAAGGGATGGCTTATTTTAGGTGAAGTGATTTAGACAGCGGTCAAGCTTCTCCCACCTTTTTCTGCTGAGAAATGTGGGAACCCTTCACAAAAGGGTAACATTTGGACTTTGAAATGTTCATGGCTAGTGTCGTGGTGTCTGATGAGCAGGTAGGAGCTGGGCAGGGGCCTGCACACTGCACCTTCTGGGTAACTTCAGGAGGTGGTGAGTCTTTCCTTTTAATGCTGGTCCTGCTCTCCTGCATCTCCTCTCTTTCCTAATCTTCTGTGGTCATTCAGTTTAGTGATTCCATTAGTATGAAGAAACTGAAATCTCTCCATAGTGGAAGAGCAGTGAAAGATTTCTGAGTTTAATTCTTCACTGTTGGAACCTTGTGTATTTGGAGAAAGCAGTATGGGTTTTGTGGGATTTTCAGCACTCTTCTAAGCTATTGTTACTATGCTTGGGTCTTCCATCAGTTTCTTAACATATGAAGCAAGCACTTTGATTTTCAACTGAGCAGAAGGGATGTGACAATAATGCCTTTCAAACAAGTACCATATTTTGGTTAATTATCTTTATTTTGGAAGGAACAGCCTTGCTTCTGCACATTAGAGTGTAGTTCTGTACTGTCTATTGCTGTGCTTGGAGAACTTCTAGTTACTGTGCAGGAATGGGATCCTGGAAGCTGTCCTGTCTTCTGCACCTTAGAGCTGCTGTTACAGCTCTGGCTCATCTGAGAAGTGGGAGAAAGATCAATTTTGGCACCATAGATTAGACACAAGATTCAAGTTGGCAATACAGGCTCTTCAGAGGAAAACATGCAATGTTTGAATTGCGTGGTAGATGTAGAACAATGTAAACGAGTGAGAACTTGCCCTGTGCATCTGCTCTCTATGGCCGGGACAGTCAGCTTGGCGTCCAGAGCTTTACAAGTGATACAGCTGCAGTTGTTCATCTTTTAAGCATAAGGGGTGCTTGCTTAAATCCTTTTCAGAAGCACTTTTCACTCCCTCAGAGCACAGGCATACAAAAATGCTGATGTAGGCTGTGGTGCCACTGAGGAAAAGGAGGCTGGGCCTTTCCTGAGGCAGTTTTGCCACTGGCAGAATATTGCTGCTTGGTTAGTTTGTCATCTTTAGGACACCACGAGATGCTGCACCAGCAAGTTGTGTCTGTGTTCAGTGAGTGGGGGACAAGAACTTTGTGGGATGAGGGAGAGAGTTAATGGGGTGCAAAGAGATGCCTTTTATTAGTCATAATAACAAACTGTTGAGCATTTGTTGTAAATGGTGATTAATAAATCAGCTATGACTGACTAATCCCAGATATAAACACAACACTAAAGTTCTGGGAGCTGTTTATGGAAGATTGCTAAATGAAGAGGTTGACAGCACTTGGGTGATTCTTTCTTTTAGCATGAAAGGTCACTGAAAAATTTGGAAGGAGTGTTTTGCACGAATGATCTGTGTGGACTTGAGCACTTGAGAGATGTATTATACCAGTTCTCACCTGTTTCCTGAAGTCAAAGCTTATAAAGCCCCAGAGTTTAGTTATAAACTTACAGGTTGTTTTTTTCCCTCCTCGCTGTGGTGTGTTCCACTCGGTGTAATTGGGAACATTTTACAATGGTAATGAACTTGGCAAGAGAAGAGCCTTTTTCCTGCTGCCAGAGTAAAGCAAATAAACAAATAAGGCAAACAAAAGAGGATGCCTCGCTGTCCCCTCGGCGGGTTGCAGGAGCGGCTGGCACCGCTGGCCATGCTGGCAGAGGGGTGGAATGTCCTGCTGAGCATTCCACGCAGATGGCCTGGCCTCTGGCCACCCCGGCCGAGCAGAAAACACCACTCTCAGCCATGCCACTTGTAATTTAATTGGAACCCAAGCTAACTTTACAAAGTGGTGCATCATCAATTAAAGCTGGGTGGGTTTTCTCCTGCGTTTCCCCAAATTACACAGCTGTTTTGGCCTCCCCTTGTTTGCTTAGTAAAAGCAGAATTCTTTCAGCAGATAAACACTGTTGGATATCATCAGATTCCTTTTAGGGACACCTTGGCCCAGTATCCCCCTCTGAAGAGAGCACTGGAGCCACCTGAATAATTTTCTGTAGCTGCTTCTTCTGGTTCTCAGGAAAACAACTGGCCTTCTGCTTTCAAGACTGGTGAAACCATTTTTCCTGTGTAGCAAATACCAGTGCTGTTGGTTGGGAGTGTTTGGGGCAGCTCATTGTACTTCCAGAGTGATTTCTGTATTTGAGATTAATATGAATAAAACCAGAGTACACCTCGTAGTACTCATTGAGAAACCTGCTGCACTTGCAAACTGAACTGGGATCTGGGTATTTGAAGTATTGAGTGCAGAAGAAACGTGCTGGTTCTTTCAAGACCAAGTTATCACACGAAGTTATCTTGCATTTTGCTGTCTGTAGAGCTGATGACAGTGACATCTTCCCATTAAACCTCATCTGCAGGTAGCATGGAGAGGAGTGGAGCTCTTGTCCTGTAGTTTACACAGCCTTTGGTTCAAGGAAGCAAAACCCCGTAACCTTAATTGAAGGATGCAGTAACGATGCTCGGTCATTAATAGCAGGCACAATCTGCCACCATTAAGGAAGTAGAACACCCTGTCTTTAATTGAAGGATGTGCTAATGATGCTTTGGAGCCGTTCAGTAGGCAAAAAGCTGTGATGAGTGTCACGTATTGGTTTAGAAGCTGGAGGAGGAGTAGATAATGTTTGTGGGATGAAGTAATTTTAGGAAGAACACGGAAAATTACTTCAAATTCTTCAGTGCAGTCTCTACACTGGGAAATGCAGGCTGGTAGTTCAGTGCTTGGTGAGTGGCAAGAAACAAGGGATGGGAGTACAAAAGCTGGGGAATGGCTTTCACTAATAGCTGGGATGACAGGGCTGTTTGGAAGATTTAAGTTCGAGCGATCTTTTTCCAGGAAAATATTTCAAGAATGTGATGCAAATCCATACATTAGAATAACAAAGCACAAGTGGGCTGTTGCTAGAGGCAAATGGCAGGTTCAGGCTACCTGGAAAGCCTCAGGGACAGCACCCAGTGTGAGGGGGACCTCCCCCCTGCCTGTCCCCAGTGAAGAGGGGAGGGTGGCACTCCCCAGTGTTCTTTGGCTTGCTGGTGCCTGATGAGTTGGTTCACGGGGACTGTGCAGCTGTGACAGAACATAACCGTAATCCGAAGGCATTTCCTTGTGATGCAAACAGCCAGCAACTGTTGGACAAGTGGAGTTGTTTTTTTTTGTTGCCCTCCAAGAGCCTGATCCAAGTTTGAGTGCCAGAGAATGGAGCTGTTTGAAAACTTTGTGTTGCACTGGGGTGTTTTTCTGTGCAGGTGAGTGCCTGGTAGTTCCTGATGCCTTATTTTCACACTGAAAATGAAAATGCAAAAGCAAAACAGAAATCAAGCTACAAAACCAGCCACACTTTGTAAGATTTGGTGTGTTGCTTTTCCAGGATTTCTACTTCAACCTGCAGCTTTTAAAGTCTTACTGATAACTTTTTAGAGACCTTCACAAGGTTGCTCTGTGGGTCAGTTTGCTTCACTTTTATCTTCAAGTGGTTTAATTGTACCAGTTTCATGCTCATGTTGCCTATGACTATTGTAGGCCTCCAATTTGCTAGGAAATGAGTTTTTTATGCAGCTTACTATTGCCTTCTGATACAAACAAGAGGACAGATTACTTACTTGCAGTGTGAAATAAAGGTTTCCTTGGCCAGCTGATGAAAAAATAGAAAGCTTTAAAATTTTTAAAATTATTTTATTTAATTTTAAATTTTTATTTCCCTCCTGTCATGGTATCTGTTGTTCTCAAATGTCCAAAGGCAATTACCAAAAACAAATCAATGCTGGATAAGTAGGAGAGAAATGTACTGCCTAAAGCTGCTCATACTGATATCACCTTCCTGCTAACTACAATTAGAGGAAAAAATTCTATTAGTCACTTGAAATGGGCAGCAGTTCCTGTTTGAACAAGCCAGGGAGCTTTTCCCACTGTTCCTAGCACCCATTTTCCTGCTCTGGCAAGCTTAAGAGAGAAACCTGCAAGTACCCTGTGCATTGTGTTGGGAATTGCTGTTTCATCAGCAATATAATTATGATGCTGTGAATAATGTTAACTATTTGGTTCTGTTCAGCTATTTTTCTTGACGATGGACCAGTTTATTTCTTGCTGGAGGACCATCTGTGCACCTACCCACCAATGCCCTCCAGGTATCCTCAAGGAGGAGAGATGTTTGGGGTTGTGTTTCAGCTGCTTGTGTGACAGTTTAGCAGGTGTTAGCTGGTATTTTGCACCGCAGGCAAATCTCTAAACTTTGTTTTTAAGGGTAAAAGAAATAAACACTCTATCCCTAATTACATGTGAAGGGCCAAGAGGTGTTTGTGCACATTGAGAGAACATTGGGTGCTCCAAAATACACTGTAGTTTTCAATTATGTCTTGCACAATAAAGTTGGTTGGTTAGTTTTCTTGACAAAATGAATGGTCTGAGTTCTTGAAGTAACTGCTGGTATAGCCTATGAAATCAGGGATACTGAGGATGATATTTTGAGGCAGTGTTTTCAATTCAGCTTGGCTTGTTTATACATTTAAAAAATCAAGAGCTGGCAGTAGAGCTGCTGCTGCATTTTGTTCCTAAGTTATCTGTGAAACCCTACCAGGGATTTCAGCTACATCTGGCACTGTAATAAGCAGAATGAGTTCTGGCAGCATTTTACAGTTGAAAGCTCTGCAGTGTTGTGAGTACTTCAGCTTTTCAGGGCAGGTAAATCTCTTCCTTGCACTTTGCAGGGAGCCTCTGAGAGAGGCAGTGATGCAGCAGGTTTCTCCCAGGCATACTTGACCATCTTGCATGTTGGGGTTTGTTGGTTTTTTTTTGCCTGGTGTACCTCCAGGCTTGAGGCAGAGGGAAGGAAACGTGAGACTCTTGGGTCCTGTGGCTTCAGCTTAGATTTCCATCTATGTTGTTCAGGCTTTAAGTTTCTTACTGTTGCTTTACTGGTAACAGGATAACTATGAAGACATTTTTCACTAATAATTTTTCCTTAGGGGTCTGGGCCACACTTGTCTGATAAGGGGGGGTAGAAGAGCAAACACTATATTTCAAATTAAATCACTTGTGGTTTGTTCTCTTAGGAAAACTTAGTACCCCAATTTTCATTAAAAATTCCTCCACCTTCACTACCAACTTTAGCATCTATAATGTGTTGGCCTCTTAGATAATACACGATTTAAATGTATTGTGCTTTGAAATGGATTGTGCATGATGGAGGGTTTTCAAGGATGATTTCTCTCTGCCCTGGCCTGTGACAGCTTTTCTATACAGAAGTACAAACACTTTTTTTCCCAGTCCCTGAGAAGGGGGCCCTTTAAAATTTCCAATATCTAAAGAAGTGATTTGAATCACAGAATCACAGAATGTCAGGGGTTGGAAGGGACCTAGAAGATCATCTAGTCCAACCCCCCCTGCATAGCAGGATCACCTAGACCAAGTCACCCAGGAACAGATCAAGGTGGGTCTTAGTGTCTCCAGAGATGGAGATTCCACAACCTCCCTGGGCAGCCCGTTCCAGAGCTCCAGAAAGTGATTACAGCTGATAACTTTAAGAGGAAGACCACCACTAATGTTAAAAATCTGAAATATTCCTATCTTCCTGACCTATTGCTGAATTGGGCTTCAAGATTTTCATTTAAAGCCACCTTTCAGCTTGTCAGGAATCTGCCCTGATGGGCGAGGCATATCTCCTGAGAACAGGAGACCTCAGTGAGAGAACAGAGACCTTGGTGGAGGGGAAACTCTCACCTTTTGCTTTGCAGCTGCCCTGTCTTTAAGCTGCTGCCCTAAGTTGACAGGCCTGCAGAGCTCTGTAGCTTCTTAAGCTTAGCCAGTTATAAATGGGTTTCCTCCTAACGACCTTGGCAGGAGAGTTTTTTGCTTCCCAGGCTGCACACAGAGTAGATGGGCAGGGTTGTGCTTTGCCTCCCTGTGATCCAAAGGAACGTTGCTCAGCCTGCAGCAAGCTGAGGGGATCCATGTTTCCGTGGAGGAGGAGGATGCTTCTGTCAGGGGTTGAATTTTGGAAGTGCAGTGAGAATGAGGGGAAGTGGAGGACTTCCTGCATTGGCTTTTGTGGCTGCATGAAGGGCCTCTCTGAACTACAGCTGTGTTGCACAACTGATAAAAGTCCTGTTAAGCTCGGATAAGATGATGTGAGAATGTGACTTGAGATGTGAACTAATGGATCTCTGGGCTGAATGCAGCAGGGTTAAATTGTTAGGAACCTGGAAGTCAGAAGAACAGTAATAATGAGTATGCTGCTTGTTTCTGTATTTTACCTCAAGTCTGTATGTTCACATGAAATGGTTAGTGCTAGGCTTGCATCCTTAAAATACCATTTGCCTCTTTGGGAGACGCTTCCACAGCAAACTAAGTCCTTAGTGTGTGAATAAAGCATTTGTGTGAGATGGAAGGACGAAAAGGGTAATGGGAAGGCCTTTAATGTAGCAGTGAAATCTCCCCTAAGCAGGTCTCCAGGCAAGAAAGGGAGAAATTCTAAATGGGAAAGGACTTATTTCATCTGGGGAAAGCTCTGGATATGTGGGCTGCACTAGAGGGGAGATAGCTACTGAAAATCCTCCCTGAAATACCCAAACTACTTCTGATTCCTAGATGTTGGATTGCACTTGGTGCTGTGCTGGATGAGGCAATCAGAGTTCAAGGCCAGGTTGGATGGGGCTTTGAGCAACCTGCCCTAATAGAAGGGGATGTTGGAATTAGAGGGTCTTTAAGGTCCCTTCCAGCCCAATCCATTCTGGGAGTGATTAATGATTGTATTTGACTCCTACTCTGTGAGTTTTTCAATGGAATCAATGCGATGTTACTAAACATATTTTATTGTCTTTTTGGTGATGACTGTTGGAAGTGTTAATCACATTTATCTGCTCAGTATCTTGTTTCACAACATCTTTACAGTGGCTTTCGTGAGTGGTTTTGTACTTAACTCAGTGTTAGTTTCTTTTTGAACTTGTAATTTTGCCCGTGTGACTTTTTTATTATGGCCTGTGACCTCGATGAACTTTGCAATAGGGCTGAAGGGCAATTTTGAAGGATGTTTATTTAAGGTGTAAGGAGAAATCCAGACTATTTCTCTGCTGCCTTTGACTTCTGGGCTTTTTGAAGTGTGGTGTTGTACCCTGTACATAGCAGGGCATGTGCTTTGGAAAACACAGGGGTTTTTAGGTTTTGTTGGTTGATTGTTTTCTTCTTTCTGTGGATGGAGGAGTTATTTACTATGCTGGTTGGTGAGAGCTGTTGAAACAGTGTCCCAGCCTGACTTCACTCAGCCTCACTGTTTGACAGGGATTTTAATGTATTTATTTAAAATATACTGTAGTCATGTTGTGGTGGAAACCCATAGGTGAAATGGCTTGTTGCTCTGGATATTTTTTTATCAGAGAAATGAACACCTCCTGCAAATCAAGTTGACTTTCCTGTCATTGTGCTCCACTGCAGGTGTGGATATCCTGCATCAGACCAGGCCAACTGGAACAGTACTGGTTCCCAGCAACCCAAAGGGTGTGTGTTTGCCTCTGATAACTGCAGTATGTTTGACACCACATTCTTGAAGATAATTAAGTCTTCTACTTCCAATGCAGGATAAGATGGATTAGGTCAGTTGAGGATATGATGCTGACATTGCCCATTAGCTAGACACATGATTGTATGAGGAGATACTGATCTGGTGGTTTAGGTTACTGTAAAAAACACCCAAAAAACTTGCTCAAAGCAGAGACCAAAGACAAGGATGGCAGTGACATTGTAAAAGCTGGTCCATTATGTAACATCAGGATGAAAAGCAGCAGGGAGAAGCTAAATTTCCAGCATCCAGCTGCTTCCTTCTCTGCAATGCTGTAGATAATGCAGGAAGTAATTAATGTAAATGTGCATTCAGAACAATGCTTAAATATTTCCAAGTGCATTAAAAGGCTGGACATGTAAAAACTTCCATATTCACTGCAGGCAACAGACTTTTAACATCTTTTTTTTGGTGTTAATGTCTTTCTCTACAGTTTAACCCAAAGAGCCAAACCATTTCCTCTTCTTTAGGAGGCTCACTCAGGAGCTGACCTTTTCCCCAGGCTGTAGCAGGTGGTAGAAGAAAATTTTCTTTCAGTTCTTCTTAGGCTGGTTTTAAGGTTTGAGTTATTTTATCTATGTGGGTGTGAAAGCTCAAAACAGGGCCTAGTTGAACTGTGTGTGTTGCAATTCTTCACTAGCATTGGCAAGGAAAAAATATGTTGGTCTTCTGAGGCCTTTTCAGAAAGATCCTTGAGGTCAGATAGAGCTAATTAAGGAGAAAAATGTTTTCTTTCTGTACATTCACATACCAGTAGCAAATTCAGAAATACTTTCCATTACTTGTATTATAATTTCTATTTACTGCATGAATAACACCATGGAAGGGACTGAAACTACTGTTCAGTGTTTTCTGTTTCATTTAAGAAGCTTGTTCATATTGACCACCCCACTTTACAAGACCCAAATGTTGCCACAAGGTTACAAACAAGGGTTTGTTTTGCTGGTTTGTTTGTTTGATCTGCTTAACCTCCCTTGCTGGAATGGTGTTTGTGTCACATCATCTTGTTTATAGTCAGAGCTGCAGACACCATGAACTGTAACTGCACTTTGCATGAAGTCCCAGGCAAGGAGTATCATGCTGCTGGTAATGGAATTATTTGGTGCTTTTGGTTAGGGAATCTGTGGGTGTTACAGCATTTTCATACAGCCTGGTCAGTGAGGCTCCTGTAATCTCCCTGCAGCCCAAGTTTCTGACCCCACTTCCATTTAAAGGCACAGAAGATGCCTCCATGGATGAAATGAACTTGCTGCCAGAGTGTGTCACTGTGGGGAAACTGATGCTTTTTGTTCTGTGCTCTGGGTCTCTGTGGGTTGTAATTTCTATGAAAGATGGAGATGAATCAGCTTGTTCTGATGTGTTATTGTGAGGTGAAACAGGAGGGAATTTCTCATGGTTCTGAGCTTTCTGCCTGGTTCTTCTGGTACTCTGGGTGAATGATCTGTGCAGAACACTGTTCTTGTAATCATGCCATTGGCATGTAGCTCTCTACAGCCTGGCAGCCTGACTCCAGCCTTATTTTTATAAAGCTTTGCTGGTTTAACTATTCATGATGGAGAGGATGTGCTGAGAAGTGAATTTAGGAGATACCTCTGTTGACAGGCAGGTCTTTGCTGTTGTTCCCTGGGGGGATCTGTGGAATTTAATGAATTTTTATTCTGTAGGATGATAAACCTAATTGAAGCTGTAGACGAAAAAGAAATAAATAAAACCACATCAGCTGCTGGTAGCCCTTTCCTGGGATGGCTGCTTTTCTTATGCTTCCAGATGAAGTGGTTCAGCAGGCATAATATCTCCCAGGCAAAGAAATGCAGCATATGGCAGCTGGAGCAAAAAGAGTGATAAAGCACGGTGGGGCTGCCAAGCAGAAAGTTGCTGCTGTAGTGACAAAGCATGTGGCAGCTCTCGGGGCTTTTGGGGAGATAATCCTGCTGCAGACACGTTGGATTTCTAAGGGAGAAATGGCTGGAAACATGATGCAGTTTTATCTCCACGGGACTGACTGCTGAGGCTGGTGTTGCTTCTACTGTTACAGGAACAATTTGGCTGCATCTTTTTTTTTTTAAGGTGCTATATATAGCCCTTCCTCCAAAAAACCCATCTTACAGAAGCTGTTTCTTTCCTCAGCTCTGTGGTGCCCCTTTCTGTATGGGAAATGGGGTCTGTCTGTCTCATACAATGCTGGGTGCTGCAGGTAAACTCACCCAAACCATCACAGCTGATATCTGCATCTCAGCATCACTGAAATGAGGTGGAGGCAAAAGGAAACTATGCAGTAAAAAAAGAAAGTTCAAGACAAGGTGCCTTCTTGGTAGGTTCTTCTGGGGGTTGGGGTGAGAACAGTGGCTTTGAAACTTCTGTGTGTTAGATGTCATTTTAAAACTGAAACTGATTTCACAAGGAGGAATTATCAAAGCTTAATTTAAACAGGGGATTTCCCCATGCCAGCGATAATAGATGTATTTTTGCTTTGGGATGTCACTTTTTTAAGGTCTTTATCATTAATTCACAAATGACCTTTTGGGCTCCTGTCTGTAGTGTTTTTATCAGCATTTTTGCTCCTGCTTCATGAACTATAAAAACGAAGAGATAGTTCTATATTTTGGAATAAAGACTGACTGAGACTGTTTAAATTAATTTTTTTTAATGAAGACTTGATGGTTTCATCTTAAAGACCACAGTGTGGAAAGGTATGGTAAGTTGGTGCAAGATATTTAATCTCTTCTTTTGATGTTAAAACTTTTTAATTTAGTGTTTGGGGTTTTTTGTGTTTTGTTTTTTTCTATCTGGGCTCTTTTTGGGTGACAGCCACCAAGCTTGTGAAAAATCACAGAGGACTTACTAGAAGCTGCAAATATTTTTCTTTCAGTAAAAAGCTGCTCTTCTTTTCTTTGGTATTAGAGTGGACAACCAGGATCTGCCTTGAACAACCTGGGATGTGTTCAGTTATTTTCTTCAAAAGGGAAAGTGTCCTCCCCACGGAAGCACTGGGTGCAGTGAAAGGTCATTCAGAGTTGGAGCTGCTGGTGTAGCTTACGGAACAGGAAGAATAAAATATTCAGTGTTATTTAACACAAGCACTTCTTTTACACATGGGTTTTAACATGCACTCTAAGAAATAGGCTTGAAGGGGCCAGGGCAGCAACAGGTCAAGTCCTCCTCATCAGCTCAGGAATCACTCTGGTTTTTTTCTGATAGGATCATTGCTGAAAAGCAAAACAGAGACCGGGCTCTGGGACTCTGTGTGTGACCAGATGGTCCCTGTCCTTTTTGGGGCAGAGAATCCACAGACCAGCCCCTCTGGGCAAGTGGCCAGGGGGCTGATACCAGTGCTGCTGGGGAGGGCAGGGTGCTTTGGATGAGTTGGAGGGAATGGAGTCAGCCTCCAGCTATGGAAACTTGCTGAAGTGCACACGATGTCCTCCCAGCAGCTTGGAAAATCTCCTGGTGGCTGCTGCCAGTTGGAGATTCAGGGCTGAGGTGCAGGGCTCTGGGCATCAGAGAGCTGACCTGCTTCTGAAGTCATGGAACTTGCTCATGTAACTTGCTTCTACTTTTCACATCTTCCTACAGGTTCAGAAACCCTGAATTCAACCAGTTCAAACTTAATGCTCCTCAGTGTTCCAAGCCAAAGTATTGTGCAGCCAAATTATATTTGTGTTCCTTAAAAGTCCTGTGCTTTCAGATTTTGTACTTTTCAGTCTTGAAGTTACTCTGTTTCCAGGGGTTATGTTTAAATCTCACAAGTGGAGCAGCTGATTATAGATAAAAACATTGCATATATCAGAGAAAATAATGTGATTACAGTTAGTAAACAACTACTAATTATAGTGCAATTATTAATTCAGAGTACTGAATGAATACAAATACACGTTTAAGTATTTTGGGTTTGCTCCTCAAGAGAACATCTCCTGACACTGTGGTGTGACTGCTGGACTGCAGATGACAAAGGAAAATTTATAGCTCATTTTTCTTAGTTATTTTTGAACACTTCACTTCCTGTCACTTTTTTTTTTTTTCTTAATTGGTTTATCTGCTTTTACACTGCTGAAAACATGAGCTGTGTCTGTAGTGCATTAGTGCAGCATCTCCTTAAGTTCTGGAGTCTATAGGTGCCAGCATGGTATAGAGCTCTGAGCAACCTGCTCTGGTTGCAAATGTCCCTGCTTGCTGCAGGGATTGCACCAGATGACCTTGAAAGGTCCATTCCCACCCAAACCAGTGTGATTCTGTCAACTTAGAAACCTGTCTGATGCCTTTGTAGCCTTCTTGGGGAGGAAAAATACTGTAAATTAGAACCCTGAATATTGAAAAGACTTACAGAGAAGAAATCTTGAGCAATGAGCTACATAGATGAAGTGGAGAAGTAGAATGGTGTGAAAGTTGGTGGGGTTTTCATCTGCAGGCTCCTCTTTCAGCAGAGGGCAGTGCTGGTCCAGTCTCCTCTACATCCTCTGGATGCAGAGTCATGAGGCTGTGCTGCCCTGTTCTAATCCAGGCTTTTAGGGATGGCTGGATGCAAATAGTCGGTTGAGTTTGTTTGGAATAGGAGGCTGGAGGAGGGCTGGGAGCAGCTTTCAGAGCATCCCTGTAAAAAGACAGCGTTGGGAGGTGAAGTTCTGTTAGCCAGTTAGGGATTCTCTGTGCCAGGGTTGCTGAATCAGCCCCAAGACCTGCTGGGGGCTGTCGTGTTCCCTGGGGGATGGCTGTTCCAGTGCAGGGAGATCAAACCAGCTTCTCATTTTACTGGTGAAATCACCCACCCTTCAGATCATTGAATCACAGACTAGTTTGGGTGGGAAGGGACCTTTCAAGGTCTAGTCCAACCCCCTTGCACTGAGCAGGGACATCTGCAGCTAGAGCAGGTTGCTCAGAGCCCTGGCCAACTTCACCTGGAATGGTGGCAGGGATGGGGCAGTGAGCACCTCTCTGGGCAGCCTGGGCTCTCACCACTCTCAGTGTGAATTGTAGATGAGCTGAGTCGAGTGCAAGTCATAAAAACTTTGGGATATAGCCCGATGTGGTTTTTTTTTTCCCTGGGATAATGTGTTTAAGAGGCTGACTTACTGTGTGATTGATGACAAGTGTTAAGTGTCAAACATGTTATTAATGGTAAGCTGTTTGATGGCCTTTTCCTCCTGAAGCCTGTATTTTATAGGCATCTTCCACATGGTGGAGCTTTAAGGCTCTGCAGCTGGGATTTTTTCCCTCTTGCCTAAGCAGCAGAAAGATGAATGGAGTTTATGAAATGTCTTAAAACGGGTTTAAAACAACTATTTTCAAGAAAGTGGCTGGGTTTTGGGGGGGTGGGGGGGGAATGAAACAAAACCCAAAACAAAAACAAAACAGTCAACAGATATTTTTGACTTTTTTAATATGTCTGAGTCACTGGAATTAATGTTGTAAAAGAGGATAGGAAGGATTGGAAAAAACAGTTCTCATTACTTATTTATCCTGCTTGGAATGACTGTTTCTTTGCTTCCAAACTGACTTGAAAGGTAGGCAGAACTAGATAGATAAAACCATTATCAAAATGCTTGCTAAGTCTTCGTTTATTGGGAGGAGTTGGTTTGTTTCTTTTTTTTTCTCTTGTCTTTTTTTTTTTTTTTTTAAACACTCCAACCCTAAAAGAAGAGGAGGAAACTTTAGATAACAGCCATTCTGATAGATAAAAGAAAGGCAGCTGGGCAAAAGAAAGGAATATGCTTTCTGTCTTGTCCAGAATGAGCTGTGTACACCCTTTCTCTAGAGGAGAACCCTTTTCTGGTTTTCCCTCTGCCTGCCAGGAGTTGCATCTTGCTAAATTCTGGCCAAGGGCTGCCAGGATTTCAGGCTGGGTCTCAGGAATGGGTTATCTCAGGCTTCCCAGGTCTCTCTGAGCAGCTGAGCTGTGTTCTGCTCTATTGCCATCTTGTCGGAAATCCCCTGCTGAGAATTTTTGTTGGAATGGAATTCATCATCTCCTCGCTGTGCTGCTGCTGGTAAGACACTTTTATCCATTAACTAGCCCAGACGTGTGGGGACATGAGCTGGTTACTGCAGAGAAAAACTGGGGAACAGCTTAGCTGGAGAGGGGGAAGAACAACTGGACAAGGGGGTAGCAAAGCCAAAATCTGGAGTGTGTCTCTCCTGTCCAATTCTCCTGCCTTTTGCTGCTGACAGATGTTAGCAGTGTGTGTTTGCCACAGCTTTGTATGAAATGTGAGGATAGAAGCAGTTTCCTGAATACCTATTACAAGTTCTTTATTTTTCACCTTTCTCCAACAAACTGCTCTTGTTGCTCTCACGTTTAGATCAAGAGAGACAGTGTTTTCTGCAGGGTTTGTCATCTTTGTGCTCGACTTGAGTGGCAGCTGAAAGTTGTGAAACATTTGCTCCAAGTAAATAATTTGTGGTGTTCTCTGGTGCTTGGCAGGTGGTCTGCTGGTGTGCAGGGGGTGAGACATTGGTTCTGATCTTTCATTTGTTGTTCAGGAGCCTCCCAGTGTTAACAAGGAAGACCCTTAAGAGCTTGGAACAGAAACTGCCTATCAGGAATCTGCTTTCTGCTGGTCTAATGTTGCTGCCTGCCCCCATCTGATGGTCCCCTCCTGTTTTAGAAAATAGTATATGCCAAATGCAGTAAAAAGCAGCTGTTCTTTATGCCTGATGACACTGAGTTCAGAGCCTCTCTGGCTGCTGCTGCTCTCTAGGCTTTGTGGAGGCCAGTGGCTGAACCTGTCTGGAACACTGCTGCATGCTACTGGATCTGCTGCTGATCCAAGTTCAGAACTCTTCTTTAAACTTCAGTCTCCCTCTCTCAGACTCTTGACATCTCTAAAACATCTTTGTCTATTGGTTCCACCTCTTTTTTTTCAGGTATTCCCATCATGCAGTATGTTTAAGTGCCAGTTGATGACTAGCTGAGGAGATTTATCTCTTGGCATGGAAAATGTGGCAGAGCATTTGGGCAGCTTTGGGAAGGGCCCTTCCCCGTAATAGAATGTTAGCTGTGATTTCTGAACCACAGCCTCAGAATAGATATTGGACTTGAAGAAAAAAATGAAGTAATGTGAGCAGGGTGTTGAAGTGAGCTTGAAATCATCTGTTGTGTTTAGGGTTTTAAAATTTATTTTTTTTATCTAGATCTTATGGGACGTGTGGTTGTGTATGGGCAAGAATTTCTGCCCTTCCCTCCCACTGCTGCTTTTGCCAGTGTGGATGTCCAGTTTCCAAGGACTCCACCCTTTCCATTTCCTAGCACTGGCAGAAAATACCTTTCTTTTATGAAAGCAATAGCAGCATCAGTGACTTACAAAATCTTTCACCTACAGTATTTTTATAATCCTCAGTTTTTGTCACTGTGAGGGGTTCTGTGGCAGACAGTTCCCATCTCCACTGAGTGTCTTTAAGAGTTGGTGGATAAAGAATTACTCATTTCCCACCCAGCTTTACAGAAACAGTAGTTTTGACAGGGTTTCAGGGTGAGGGGAGATAATAAAGCTAAGGATTCTGGAGATATGTTTACTAGAGGTAAACATTTATTTATTTTTTTTATATATTCCACAGGCCAAGGCCCTATTGATAAAAGCACCCTGAGCATGCAGTTCAGAGGCATTCCTCTGTTGGTAACAGAATATGGTTGAATCAGAGCAAAGATTTTCTTAGTATTTATTAGCCAGAAGATCACAGTTGCTTTATTTAAACAAACTTTGGAACAAAGATATCAAAATAGCAACCTAAACCAGATGCTTCCAGGGAATACACATGGAGAGGGGCTGAGTGTAGCCTGACCACCATTAGAGAATGGAATAGGCAGTTGGTGACTATTTGGTCTATGGGATTAGTCCCATTTTCTGTATGATTATTTTGCATTATTTTTCACATTGCTGGTAGACCTAGATGTTCCTGAAACTGAGGGGCTAGTAATAGAAGCTTTAGCCTTTTGTTCCCACTCCCTTGGATCATAATGGGATAGTTTATCTCTTTGTTGCATGGACTTTATAGGTGATGGTCTCAGTTTTCTATGATTTTCATACCTGTCTCTCCCCACTGTGTTTTATTAGCTCATGTTAGCTAAGGCTTGCAGGGGGTCTGTAAGTGATTTCAGTCTTAAAGAGAATAATTTCTGCATCAGGCTTTTGGTTCATGGTACTAGATGATGTTCTAGTAGTAGCCAGGCAGTGGTTGTAGATGTATAAATTGAAATATCTGATGAAACTATGTATTTAATTTTTTAATCTGTTGAGAAACTAAAGAAAGGAGGAGATAAAACAGGAACTTAAAACCAGTTCATCTGCTCCAGTTATTACACAGTAAATGACTGTACATCATACAGTGGATGTTTCATAAGAGCAGATAAATCTCCTTTACACAATCATAAATGTTTATAGGAGGAGCTATGGATATCATCACACAGCTAGTATATTACCTTAAAGAGCAAATAGATCACACCCCTTAAATGAAAAGGGTTATCTGAAAAGAGTTTGAACTATTTGAAATTAGTTATGAATTTTTTATGTACCTCACTGAAAAAAAAGACTGGTTTCTAACAGTGTAGAAATGTTAAGGAGAATAAAAATATAGTGTACATGATAAAAATCTAACAAGGATGTCTCATATGGCTTGTTCATAGCATTTGGTTTTCAAGCTGTCCCATAAAGGAGTGATGAATTTTCTTCAGGATACTTCTCATATGATTTTCTTTGGTCAGAATGAGAGACTGAAGGTATCCCCTTCACAGGCAGTATGATAAATGGAACTGATCTAAAGGACAGGAGGAGATAGTTGAACAACTTATAAATTCAACAGTAAACAGAACAATAATTTGCTAGATAAACCACCCTTAGATTGTGTTGCTTTTCCCACCAAGGGAGATGCACTTTTTAAATTAACCTTGAAAAGACAAGGCCATGTTTTCCCTATATTTTTTTTTTCCCCCCTCTCAATTCACTGTTCTGCCCATTTTCTTTGAGGTGCTGGAACTGGAAGGTTCCAGCTGAAACTGGGAAGGTTTCTGTGCTGCTAGAGCTTCTCTGTAACTTCTTTGGTACCTCAGTTGGGTTTAACTGAAATTCTGCAACTGATTTCTCTAGCAGTTAATTTTCTAAATGAATCTTTCTAGCCAAGAGCTCCATTAGAGTCTTTCCTGATAAGTCCACTCTAAAGTGCAGAACTGGCTTTGCTCACTGCATTAGATTTTTAGAATAGTTTATTCCTAAATATACTCTGCTCTGAAGCATCCAGCTTTATTTCTGATTTAAACCCTCTCGGGTCTTGGAAGTACTGTTTCATTTATATATAATAAATCATGTTTCATTTATATATATAATAAATCATGTCATAGCCTTTGATATAAATAGAGTGAAAGGAATTTTGAAGAGATCTTACTAAAACTTAGGAAACTGTTTTTCAGTGGAAACAAATATATGTGTGTGTATATATATTATTTCCC
>JAOEGS010021272.1:0-12347 GCA_025447755.1 Corythornis vintsioides | reverse complement strand
TTTAATTTTTCAGAATTTCTCTGTGACTTTCTTACATAAGAAAGTATATAGCATTATAGTAGTGGTGTCAGGTATAAAAAGAAATGTATTAAAGTTGTTGTTTATCCTTTAATACTCTTTAGTCAAAGATGTTTATAATGGTTAATGTATTGCTTATCTGTGAGAATTTGTGCATGCAGGAGTTTATATGCTAAACATTTAAATCAGTCTTATTATGCATTATTATTGTTAATAACCCAAACATTTTTATCAAGTTAATATTCAGTGTGAATTACATCTTGTGCAAAATACTTTTGGAAATACAAACATTACAGGTCAACTATTATCGTATATTGTATCTAGGCATTTTTTAAGTTATAGATTAAAATACAGTTCTGGAATAAAAATGCATCTGACAAATATCATGAAAGATACCTTTACAAACCTGAAATTCCTTAATTTTGTGATGAGCTTTTCTAAAGACACAATTTAAAATATTCCTCTCTTTAATGTGATTTTTATTATGGTAAAGTTATGTCTCTAATATTTTTTTTAATTAAAAAATTAGAACTCCCATAGGGTCAGGTTTATTTAAATGTGATTATTCCTACAGAAGCACAGAAGTACAGAATGTTATGGGTTAGAAGAGATCTCCAATGATCATTGAGTCCAACCCCCCTACCAGAGAAGGACAAAACTAGAGCAGATCATGAAGAAATGCATCCAGACGGGTCTTGAAAGTCTCCAGAGAAGGAGAGTTCACAACCTCTCTGTTGGGATTATTCCAGTGCTCTACAACTCTTATAGTAAAGAAGTTATTTCTCATGTTGAGGTGGAACTTCCTGTACTCAAGCTTGAATCCATTGCCTCATATTCTGTCCAGACAGTGAACAGTGTCAAGTGAACAGCACAAGTGAAAAGAGATTGTCCCTGCGTGCTTGATGCCAGCCCTTATGTATTTATAGACATTAATCAGATCTCCTCTCAGTCTTCTTCTGTCCAGACTAAAAAGCCCCAGATATCTCAGTCTTTCCTCATAAGTCAGGTGTTACAACCTCTTAGTCATCCTCATAGCCCTCTGTTGGACTTTCTCAAGTAGATCTCTGTCCCTCTTGAACTGGGGAGCCCAGATCTGGACTCAGTACTCCAGATGAAGTCTCACTAGCACAGAGGAGAAGGGGAGAAGAACCTCCCTTAATCTGCTGGACATGCTCTTCATAATGAACCCCAGGATACCATTGACCTTCTTGGCCACAAAAGCACATTGTTGTCCCATGGATAATTTATTGTCCATCAGGACTTCAAGGTCCTTTTCCACAGATCTACTTTCTATCAGATATCCTGCTAACCTCTACTGGTGCATTTTATTGTTCCTTCCCAAATGCAGGACTCTGCATTTGCTCTTGTTGAACCTCATCAGGCTCCTCTTTGCCCAGCTCTCCAGTCTGTCCAAATCTTGCTGAATGGCCACAAAGCCTTCAGGTGAATTGGTCAAATCCAGTTTCATGTTATCAGCAAACTTCCTGAGAAGGCACTCTATCCCATCGTCAATGTTGTTGGTAGAGACGTTGAACACGACTGGAACCAGCACTGATCCCTTGGCAACTACACTAGTTACATCTCTCCAGCTGGACTCTGCACCATTGATCACCATTCTTTAGCTTTGTTGTCTTTCTAAAAAACCTGACAACATCCTTATAGATCTCTAAGTGACAATTCCCTTCTTCACAAACTGTAAATTTCTTTCTTCCACAACACTTTCTTAATAAGATCCTTTCTTATCCATGCAGATCTTTTACCACCTCTACCTGGTTTTGTTTTGTTTTGTTTTCTCAAAGGAATGCACCTATCTTGGGCTTGGAGGAAGCACTATTAAAAACTGATCAGCTTTCTTGGGCTCCCTTTGCTTCCAGAGTCTTAGCCCATGGGATTCCTGCAAGTAGATCTTTGAAGAGCCCAAAATTAGTCCTGCGGAACTCCAGGGTTGTAATTCTATTTATTACCCTTCTTCCTGTAAAATACTAAACTCCACCATGTTATGGTCACTGTTGCCAAGGCTGTTCCCAATCTTAGTCCCCAACCAGACCTTCTTTATTCATTAATACAGGGTCCAGCAGTGCACCTCTCTTTCTTGGTTCTTCCACTACCTGCATAGAAAGTTCTCATCAATGCATTGCAGAGCCTTTTGGACTGAGTATGCTTAAATGATATACCTGGTTTAAAATAAAATTAGTGTCTACACAGCCTTTTACAGTTGCTTGATTTAGTTGGTTTAGAAGCTTCTTAATCATTGCCACCTTTCAGGAAGACAGGCATTGAGTGATGAATACGCTGTGGAAACACCCTAGCATACACTACAACTAGTCATGGTTTTTGTCCTGTATCCTTTATAACAGGAATTACTTAGAGCAGGGCCAACCATCATGAAATGAATACACTTAAAAAATGCAAGACATGATGTAAATACAGGTTTTAATGCTATAGATTGCTTTCTCAAGTCTCTCCTACAAATTCCAACACTTAGAGTGAAGTGGTACCCTAGAAAATCACTGTGCACTCATAAAAGTCATGGTGCTTTCTTGATATTTTAGAAGGACAAGTTATTTATTGCTTACATTCTCAACACTTTGCAGACCATGATTAAGATTTCCAAAGAACTCCCACCAGGTACAGTCCCCTTGTGGGTCATCCTCCTGAGTATCTTCGCTGGACTCTTAATTCTTGCACTGCTTATATTTGCCTTGTGGAAGGTAAGCTGCATGTTCTTGTCTTCATGAAAATTAACAACTACGATTAAGTTCTCTGTCATCTCCTCATAAGTAGAACCTTACAGACATTCATATTATCTAATAAGTAGCATTAAATCTTGTAGAAACGACATAATAATTCATAACACTACATTGTTCTGATGTGTGACATGCAGTGCTAACTAGTTTAAACCTGTATTGGCAGTATGGTATGAAAATAAAACTAGAAATATATTTTAGAACGATCAAGGATTTATTAACAGGGTTTTTTTAATTAGTTTTGGCTATGACCTTTGATAACCAGGTTTACTCTTTGTCCAAGAGATGCTAGCCTGCAGAGTAAGTATTGCCACAAGTGGGCACTCTTCTCAAAGGTAAATATTTAGTTCCTATGAGAAGATTACAGTTTATCAGTTTCAACATGCATAATCTCTTGAGAAATCTGAAAGTATAAAATAACATTATTTATTCAGTTGTATACTGAATATTATTAAGCGCTTTAGTCCTTGACATTATGTGAGCATAACAATGGTATAGCAGTTGCTCACTATGCATTAACTGTATTCCTTTTGTCTGCTTTCATGACACGTTTTTCCATTTAGTTTTAGTTTTTAGTTTTTCACTTCCAGGAAAAACAGTGTTGTACTTTAGTGATAAAAGATTAAATGGCTTTTTATTGTACTGAAAGTCTTAATACTGTAGTAAGAACAACAACATAAATGCTATCAATATGTGTTGTATGCTTTGAGCTGTTCTTAGTCACGTTTTTATTTTCTGCAGGCTGGGTTTTTCAAGAGACCACTAAAAAAGAAAATGGAGAAATGAAGACAAAAAAATGCAGAATTTTTTGCTCAGGTCTAAAAATTTATGCACAAACCATTCAAGACCATCTGATCGCACACTGTACTCAAATAAGCAAGGGCACAATTGCATCTGCAAGTTTAAATGTCCATATTTATGCAGAAAACCTTTAGAGGTACCCTGGAAGTTTGACTCTTGCTGTATATCTTGGAGTAGCCAAGAGGGTGCTTCATAAATGATCACTGTAAATTTATTGTGTAACTATTTAATCCAATGAGTTTAAAGTGTACAAATTAGTAATTAACAAAGAGCACAGATAGGAAATTCAGCACTGGCAAGCTTCTATTATTGTAAGGCACACCTTGTCTTTGTTACTTATGAGTTTAAGAAGTGACAAAGAATTTGCATATTAAATAAGCATTTAACAAATTATTTTTGTGTCACAGATTAAAAGTTTATATAAGAATACACTGAAATGTAGATAGCATAAGATTTAAGATTTTTTTCTTTCTTTTTAGACTATTCAGTTTCCTCCTTTCTTTCATGCACTTGTATGCCTTCCACAAGGATGGCTCCCTGGGACTCGTAGGCTGTGCCTTGTCCTTGAGGGCTTCCTGTCTCACTTGCAGCCAGGCAAAATTAGCAGAAGAAAATGGAAGTTTGCTGACAAAGTGTGTTGTTGCCTCAGTATAAGAAAACTCAGTATTGATTACCAATATAGCAGAAAATGTTGAGGAGAAGTAAGAAGTTCTATTAGATGTCTTTGTTTACAGATAAGCTTTGCCTTTCCAAGGAAGCCAGGAAAATTTTTTCCTCTTCTTGGTACAATTGTAATTGTAATGAAGAAAAAATAAAAACAACACTGCAATTTTCCAAAAGGTTTTAACTTAACACTGAATTTATAGTAATAGCTTAAATGCAGAAATATATTTTATAAACTCTTTTTTTTTTTTTTAAGAAGCCACCACAGGTTGGGATTGTACCATGCTGGAAAGTGCAACTCTTTTTGTACAAGTTGAAGTGTGCTAGCAGGTGCTTTCTTTGTTTGAAAGATGTCACTCTTAAGTCCCTTCTATTGAGTTTCTAAATTAGAGGAACTAGTTACAGGAAAAGACTGAGACTTATATGAATGCAGCAAGAAGGATGAAGTTTGAATGTGTTTGCAATTTCTCCCTGTGGATATGGGAAAGGTGGTTATTTCATACAACAGTCTGCTGAAGGTAACTGCATGAGTCAGAGAAGACAACACTAAGGGTGGCTGTGCTGTGCAGAGCCTGGGAGAGCTTCTAGGTTGGCAGATTTACTTGCTGTGCTCATCTGTACATCTGAAAGCTCACCCTGTCTGAAGGGGTTCAAGGCATGCTATCCTGGTTCTAAGCGCAGAAGGAAGACTTGAAGGGAAACAAGAAAAATTATGTAGAGGAGATGTGGATAGAATCCCTGCTGCTTCATAGTGCAAGTTAAAATCATAGCACCATAGATAGAATGTTTAGGGCTGGAAGGGACCTCCGAAGGTCATCTAGTTCAGCCCCCTGCAGTGAGCATGGATACCCTCAACTAGACCAGACTGCTCAGAGCCTTAAAGAGTTAAATAGGCCTCAAAGAAAGGAAAACATACATTTATTAAACAGTGAAGATAAATTAATATTCACAGAGGTGTTTTCAGTCTCATGTGAGATGTTTTATTTTAATAAAAATATATTATTTTGCCAATTTGTTTGTAAGATTTAAATGGCATTTGTAGCATCTGAACTCTGAATTGCAATTTTTTTTCCTTATAGTACTTCTATAAAGATGTATCAGTGCTGTTATCCTGTTTTCTAAAAGAACAGAATTATGACAAAATTGTGACTCACCTGTGCACACATAAAGTCTGTGACAGCAGAGGAAGTACTTCAATTTATTATTATTCAGACAGTTTGTTAACCATGAGGTCATTTTCCTGGCTTCATAAAATTACTCACAAGTTGTGCAAGACACCCATTGTTTTTATGCAGCATACTTCTGTTTAAATGTTTCACTTTTTAGTTATGATAAGCTGTTAACTAGAGCCTTTTACTTTTCTGATGACATTTCATGCCTTATTTTAAAACATCAGCCTTACTGAAAAAAAAAAAAAGTAAGTCAACAAAAACAGTCTATTTCCCTAGATAAAGACTACACAGAAGTAGGTATTTTATCTATGATCAAAGTTTGTTTCAGATTGGCATTTGATTGTTTTTAGATTTGTTCTTCACTGTAAAAAGAGTAATAAGCTTCATATAACCACACCACTTTCCTCTGTCATGATGCTTTGTCTATTTTCATGTTAGTCGTATTATCATATCTTCAAATATAATATCTGTTTAAAATATAAGTATTAAAGGGGATACCACTACAGCACCTTATTCTTACTAAATTAGTAAAAATCACTATTTTTATCCGTAAGAGCCTTTCCACACAGCACCTCAACAGCAACATTTTACTGCTTTTTATTATATACAACAGAAAAGCCTACTGAAAGCAATATTACAAGCATCAGGAACATGTGACTGAAATTTGAAAAACAAAAAAAAAAAATCTGAGCATCATGGAATCTGTTTTCTTTTTATAAAAAGACACATTAGGCTTGTAATATGATTCTAATAACTAACAAGCTATTTTTTTTCCATTCAAATAAAAGCCTGTTAAAAATATATATTAATAATAAATTCAGTGTATATCTAGAGCTTAAATAGAGAGGACCTGGCCCAGCTCAGTTCATAACTTCAACACTGAAGTAGCTAATCTGAGAAGGAATGGACAAACTGTATTTCTGTAGCATAGAACTTCTCTGGAAAGGTACAAGAGCTCTAAAACATCACTCCTGCTTCAGTTTGAGGCTGTTCTAGAGGTTGTAGTTTTAGAAGACTTAGAAAACAGCATTGACGTTAGACCCATCTCCTTGGACTGCTGTTTATGTTCCTGTGCTTTTCTGGTGTCACTCTAGCTCTGTATTTTATAATACAGACACAACACACCACTCCCTGACTCTTTATCTGAGCCCTTTAGTACATATCCTATGCTGAGTCATTTTGAGCATGATACTGCTCTTCTGCAGAGCTTGAGTCATGGGGATACACATTCAACTGGAGCTAGGGGTTTTCATCTCACTTGGCACTGAGAGGCTGGAGTTAGGGTCACACTCATCTAATGAATTCTTCATAGTCCAATTGTTCTAATTCCTTGAATGTTAACTATTATATCATTGATGTTCCCTTTCAAATATATATATATTTAAAAGAAAAAAAAAAGACCAACAAACCAAAGAAATAAAAAAACCCCAAATAAACAAAAAAAACCACGCACGCACACAAAAACCCAAACCTGAATGTTAATTACACCACTTAACATGAAAAAGAAGTAACGTATACTTTTTAAGAAAATCACTATTTTCTACACAGAATTTTAATTTTCCTGTAAAATTATTCCATGTGTTTTATCAATTATAAATTAAAATAAAATAAAATTGTCTAGCAAGTCTCCTTTGTACTTTGTTTGCTTTTCATTGATATAAGAATAATGCAATGGCATCTCAGTACCTAAGATCAAATCAGTCCATCTGTCAATGGTGATTATAAAGTGATTGTAGAAATAAACATTCTTGCAAAGCATTGTGAACATGGTCAAGCTGTCTGAAATACACTGGTATATATTGTATAGACTCTGTACTTATAACCACATTTTAAAAATTTTCAGACCATAAGACTTCCCAGCTCAGATTTGTTTTCTTTACATTACATGCATAAAAGTTGATGTCACACTCCTTCATCTAATAATTTTTCCTCTCCATTGACTTTTATGCAGATTTTATTCCTGTCACTCAGTCCATTTACTTGCGTAGCAGAAAATGACTCACATAATCTTAAAACCTAGGAAAAATATGTATCAAAACTTCCTAGACAATAAAGATTACACCTTTTATATCACAGTTAACTTTTAGAAAACATGACAAAATTTGTAATTACTTAACTGCAATCTCATCAGAGACTGCTTTGATGATGAATCACAATTCTCTAACAGCAACATCCTGTCCAGTCATGAGGGAGTGCTTACCAAATGTTCTACTCTGTATATCTAATGATTTGATTTTGCTGGACATTTTCCATGGGAATATTTCAATGAAAATCTTCAAGAAAGCCACTTGTATTTTTGTTTGTTAGTTTTAAATTGCTTTCAAATTGAGTTAAAAAGAAATCTCATAGTAAGAATTGTATTATTATGTATAATTTGCACAAAACCAGGTTATAATTCATTACCTTTAGCAGAAGCAGATCTATCACTTCACAGTTATAAGGCAATTGCAGTTGATGCACTGGGTGGGTTTTGAGCCCTGTAAGTCATAAAGATTAAAGCACTGATGAAGTTTTAGTAACAACTGGCTGATACTACAGTTTAGAAAGCACAACAAGGTTCTGTTTAAAGAAGCAAATGATAAAATGGCCCATCCTCAATGCAATTATGTTTTAATTACAAAGACTGAGGGCTGACACTCCAGACATACTGGATCTTGCTCATTCAGTCAAAATAAACATATGACTAAAAGACCCTCTAGTAGATTTTTCTTCTGAGTCTACTACAGCAGGGCATAGTGCTCCTTTACTGATCTTCCCCTGTTGTGCATTTACCCTTCTGTTTTTCACAGTGTTGTAAGTCTTCTCAGAAACATTCCTCAAGGGCTCACTGAATGTTGCACCTCCTAACGATTTTCAAGTAAATGGGGAAGGGAGTAGAGTCACTCAAAGTCATGTGGATTGCACATTTAGATCTAGTGGGCTATTTATCTGGCACACTTTGTCCATGCCCTTTCCACACTGTTCACTTTCAGCCACGACCATACTGAAATCCTGCTTCTTTTTTATGGTTCAGCTTGATTTGGTACTGGCATTCAATACTTATTGCAAAGCTACACATCTGGTTCAGTATTACATACTTAAGATTTATTTATGTTAAGAGTACTGTTGTTCTACCTTGTGGGGTAAAGGAATAGGATCTCTCTATAGTGAATTGTCATTCATCTTATCAGAAGATAAAAAAGAGTATCTCCTTAGCTTTCCCTAAAAAAAATTTGGTTTTGCAATTTTATGTAGATATGAACAAGTAGTTCAATTGCTTTCATTTTAAGGAATTGTATACACATACCTTGATGAATATTCTCATGGCCTAAATTAATAGCCATAGCTTACTTTCTTGTTTGAGAGTTCATTAAAATATCACTGACAAAAGCCTACTACTATGGCCTGTGTCACTTTACGCTATGCCGCAGCAAGATGCTATTACATCTGAAAAGTTCTAGGATTAAGCTGAAACTTCCCAATACCCTGTTGTTGAGAAAACCCAAACCAACCAAACAAACAAGCCAACAACAAACAAAAAACCCCAACCAGTTCTGGTGGTACTGGTGTTACGGATTTTGAGACTCTTGGGAACCTCAGAAACTCCTGAGTTGCTTTTTGGCATTTGAGGGATCTGCCAAAATTAATTTACAGTCTCTGGCCTCCTTTATGTCATGAATTTCAAGTATTTGGAAAGATGCTTGTAGGTCTCGGTGGTCAGCCATTAGCAAGTATATTTAGAGATAAACATGTGTCTTAGGAGACATTGCTGCAACATAGTTTGTCCCTTCATGCAGAATAGTGTAAGGTTTCATTCCAGTTACTGAGGCCTGGCCTTTTTGTCCACCAAGAGATTTTTTTTTCATATTAATAAGATTTCTGTAGTCTGATTAGAAAGACTTTTGTGCATCCTGTCAACTAGACAACACTTGACCTCATTATCATGTTATCCCCTACTCAACTGTCTTGTATTTCATCTTTAACTCAAGGTTTAGTAGGTTATGAATAAAATATCTATGGTGGATAATGTAGCAAATGATTAGTTGAGAATAAATCTAATCTGGTACTTATGTATATACCAAAAGGTATTGGGGGTTTTTATATTAATTATTAATTTTTATTACCTTAGCCACCTTTAAACTGAAAACAAAATAAGAAAGAAAAAACCAACCAAACAAAACAAAAAAAACCCCAAACAAAACAAACACAGCAACAAAAACACAAACTAAATAAAAACAGCAACCAAAAAAAACCCTCCAAAACAACAAAACCAACAGTCATTTAAGACTTAAATTCAACTCACCTAATAATTAAATGTGTTTCAGTGGCAATTGTTAAGGGAGTCAACTTTGCTAAAAAGTACCTACCAAATAATTAAGCAACTTTTTGTGGCAGGCAAATAAAAAGGAAAAAATAATAGGTCTTAATTCCACAAACCAAAATGTAACTACTCTGTTTTCAAAATAGAAATGGTCAAAATTTTAAATAAAGGAATATTCTGAGGAGAGAGACGTTCTCATGTTCTCATTATGTACTTACAGCTCTGGTCTGAGAAATATTTTTAAGATACCCACTGGTTTTATGAGTTCAAGTGATTATTTGGGCTTTATCAAGGGTAATACTATTGTAACTGGGCTGAAGTTTCTGGGCTAGGTCACCAGCTGCTCTAGAAAGCATGAAATTATATAGGCTGCATTAGCACACTCCTGTATATGGCCTCAGTTTTAAGGATCTCAGATGAATGAGAACAATTCTTCACTACCTATGTTATTTCCTGTTACTATAATTTCGCCATGGCAGACGCAAGCTTTTCTCACCTGTAAAAAGAATTGGTAAAAAAAATATATATACGCTATGCTAGATAGGGTATTGTTTACTCAAAACAGCATTAAATAGGTAAATGTGTGTTGCTTCATCTAGAGAACGAAGTAGTGCTTCAAGTGCAAGACTGGAGAGTGGTAATAGCTATTGCTGAGGTTATGATTCCTGCACTATATGCCTTTTAAAGGTTTTACTTAGAATCCTGTCTTGAATATCCATTTCATACTTATTTTACAGAGGACAGCCTTACTTTAAAGACATGAATATTACCCCTGAAGGACTGCTCTTCAGAACACTGGATTACTTGTCTTTGCCTGTACTGAACAGGAGCATTAAACTACCTGTGGCTGCTGCTTTTTCTCCATAAAATCCTAATTTCAATATTAAATCCTGTTTAGTCCCTACAAGGTTCTTATTACCTGGTTAAGAAACCAAGTGCATGCTCACCTAGATGGACTTTCAGGTACTTTGCCGTGATTTATGTTGAGTGCTATCTCTATTAGTCTTTTTTCTGATAATTTTAAACAGTTTTAATGGAAAACAGGTTGCTTTGTTTAAAATCAACTTCCTAAAGTGTCTATGGGTGATTCTCAGATGGTTTGAGATACATAGGGAGGTAAAGGAAGCAACACTAAGGATTTTAAACTGATCTACCTCATCTGATTTTGTAACCCTTTGTAACTATGTTGTAACCCTTCATGTCTCTGTGTGTGTGGGTCTCTGTGTGTGCAAGTGTGCATGTTAGTTTTCAGCCTCAGCAACCTGTCTTCTTACACAAGTAAGGAGTGCTAGTGCCACCACAGGAGGTAGCGTTGGGAACACACAGCTGGTCTGTGTGAGGAGACAGAGTCTAGACTTACTTCGGTTTAAAAAGACAGCCAAAATAGGTTATCTATAGCAACCATGATCCACTGACTGCTGTACCTTGTGACTTCTCAATTGTGAACTCTAAGCTCAGAAACAGGAACTAAATATGGGGCTGAGTTTGCCTCACTTGGGGTATGCATGTGTTTTTGCCTGGGGAATGGGCTTGATATACCAATTTACGTGCTACTCTTCATGTTAAACACTAAATCATGTTTCTGACACACCAGTCCTTCTAAAAATTATTATTGGTTTTCCCTTCAAGACAGCAGCAAAGGTATTTCTGAAACCTACATACAGTGAATCTTTCTTCATTAATTAGCTGTCCACTGTTTGAATGCAGAAGCTTTCAAAGGGAAGCAAGACTACAGGCTATTTTCAACTTACACTTATCTTCTACCTTATATGCAGATTCCCAGTAGTGGAAAGCAACTATCTTGTTAATAGAACAATATTAAAAATACATAAATATATCTACTTGAGTCAAATCAGCCATAATATTCTCAATAATGGCTTGGAATTAAATAATGGCATGAGCTAAATACTAAAAATAACCAATCCTTGTAGATATTAAGAAGTCCCTTCCTAGTTATTCATTATAATTAAATCAGTTGAATAAAAAAACTATAAACTGTCTCAACAGCAGAAGCACATAAAAGAACCACAGGCACTTTTCCAGTCTCCCGTCTTTATGTAGTTCAAGGTTTTCATAGGCTGGGAAAGTTTCAATGTGTTCAAAAAAAATCCTTTGTGAATTTCTCTTCCCTGATCCTGACTGGGGAAATAGGTTAGGTTTGAACATCTACCACCTTACAGCACTCTGAGCTACACCTGGATGCTCTCTAAGAGTATTGCTGTCTTCAATTTGTGCGGATCTTTGTATGTATTTTTAAAAGACAAAGGACAACTGACCCCATCAGACTGATTCATGCCCCTTCTAGTATGTATTTACTGTGTCCTTTTAAAGACATCTATTTTCCAGAGCAAAGAGTCCAGATTTACTTAACTAGCCTTGCTCAACTTCCTAACTCAGTCTCAGCTTTTTCTAGTTCTACTGTAGTATTTTGTGATGATGGAACCAAAACTGCAAAATGTTAAAAATGTGTCAGTTGGACAGTAGTACTGTGAAGTACTGTTTTATTCTCTACTCATTGCCTAAATAATTACTGGTGTCATTTATGACCCTTTCCAGTTTAATTCCAAACGATTCATAGATTCATAGATATTAGGGGTTGGAAGGGACCTAGAAGATCATCTAGTCCAACCCCCCTGCCCGAGCAGG
>JAOEGS010021271.1:43371-67161 GCA_025447755.1 Corythornis vintsioides | reverse complement strand
CCTCCTCACACAGAGGACACCTCCTCACAGGTCTAAGGCAGGCTGAAAATGGTGTTGAGGATGTTTTTGTAGCAGCAAAGGCAGTGCTGCTAGAAGGCCACAGTCCACTTCACACCCCTTGGATCCCACCCACCAGAACCAAGGACCCACTCCTGAATTTCTTGGGCATCCAACTGTCACCTCAGTGTTACTCAGGGGGGATTAAGAGCACAAAATGGGTCTCTTCTGCAAAATGTGGTGGATATTAGAAAACCAGGCTCTTTTCAGCACGCTCTCCCTTAGCACAGAGGGTAGGCCCGATTCATCCCAAAGCAAAACCAGTGCAGTAAGTACTGGTATTTTCCTTCTGTTTAGGGACTGAAACAAGCTTTAATTTCTCCCTTATATTGCTGTGCCCACAGTGTCTCTCTCCAATACCCTGCTGCCCTGCTCCAGACGTGCTCAGCATCTTCCAAGCCTGCACTGCCCACCAGAGGGAGCCTGGGAAGCAGCAGCAGAGGATGCAGGATCCAAACTGATGTTTTCCATGAGTGCTCCAGAATCCTCATCAAGACAAGCGGCTAAAGCAATCCATGCTAATCAGATTGACAGCCCTTGCTTTGCAGGGTTTGGCTTTTGTGTCGTTAGGATTGGTGCTGAATTTTAAATGCACCTCCAAGACCTAAATCCCTGATGCCTTCTCTGCAGCAGTGCAGCTGAGCATGTAGCAGGGAAAGGCTCCCTGAACTAAAATCACCTATGAGCAGATTATTTCCTTCCTGAACTGCAGGAGGAGTCTGGATTGTTCTATTTTGTCACAGTTGAGCTGTCACAGGGAGTGTGCAGCTTGTGGAGCTACCAGCCAACAGCACGGGGCTCCATCCACACCCATCACCTCCTGGCTCCGTGGAGTGGAAACTACCCAATGATTGCAGGCTAGATGCCTAGCATCTGTGTGCCTGGAGTTCAGTGAAATTAATCCCATTTTCAGCTGTATTGCTTCATTAGGATTGATTGGAGATATTACCAACAGTCTGAGATTCTGCTTGCAGAAAGCCACACGACCTGGAGCTTTCAGGTCCCCGACTTGGTGAAAATAAGATGCTGGATGACTGCATGGAGTCAGCTAAGAAGGCAATTAATAGACTTAGAGCTCCCTGGGGATTACCAGCCAGCAGCAGAAGCTGCTCTCCATGCTTTGCTGGAGGCAGCATATGGGGATTCACTCCATGGTTGGAATTCAGACTTCTCCCCTCAGCTGAGCCTGCCACTGCAGAGGGCTGCAGAGCTATCCCTGCCTCCCCAGCTGCACCACTGCCTGTCCCAGCTCAGCTTTCCAGTCCCAAATGCTGTGTGTTTTGAGCAGGAACACATCTGAACACTGCTCATGCAATGAACTGTGGTGCATAACAAAAGCAAAGTTTCAAAACAAATGTCAAAACCCTGTCAATTTTATTTGGATTACATGTTGAAAAACCCACTCAGCCCAGCAACTTATTCCTGACTTCTGCTATTTATGTGTGATTTTTTTTCCCAAGTTCACTTCTGGTATTAAATCCTCCACATTTGCATGTACAAAGACCATCTGCTTGCAGAGCTCAGACAGAGAAGTGATAATCTGATGTGCATTGCTTGTGTGAACACACACAACACACGTGTATTCCTGAGAGTTCTAACTGGCCAAGGGAAATCCATGAACTATCATACTGCTTATGCATGTTAGTTTCCAGGTCTCTAATTGATGATGATGAAACTAGAGGTTTAATTATTATTGTAGTTACTAATTAATTACAGCAAAATTAGAAATAATCTATTAATTAGAAAGTTTGGGGAGAGAATAGTTTCTATTCCCATTAACTCCAGGAGGATCATGGTCACAGTTATTACCTGTTTAAGTCACCACACACACAAGTAAGGAGTGAGATCACAGCTAGAGGAAAACAAGAATTATTGTGTGAATTATAAATTCTGGTCTTAGATGGGAATCCAGAAATCTACTGAATAAATAATGAAAAATAAAAGCACCATGTTTCTTGCCAGCTAACAACCTAAACCTATCTCAAACCTTATATATTGTGCATCTCAAGTTTCTATAGTTTACTTTTCCACAAATAAACAGCAGTTGGGGGAGCAGAGCACCATCATAAAAATCAATCTGCTTTGGTTCTTCATCCAACACAAATGAAGTGATGTTATTTTAGACACTACGCTGGGACACCAAATACCAAAGCACTTTAAGAATGACAGAAAATGAACACAAAGATGAAAGAAGGCTTTTAAAAACTGAAATATCTTCCAGAGAGCCATTTCTTTTTCACTGAAAGAAATCAGATGCACAATCAATAAATAAGTGACCCATAGACCATTACTGTTGAGCAAAACAAAATGCACTGACACTCAACATGCCTGGAAAAGGTAAAGAGAAAAATACTCATCACAAAAAGCCAGTTGTTCTTCATATACTTCAGAGTTTTGAAGCTGCTTCTGAAGCCATGGAGTTTCCTGAGCAAGACAGCTTTTGCACTTTTGGGGGTCAAGAGTGAGCTCCACTCAGCTGTGGATTGACATGGGACATGATGTATAAATAGTTCACACCAGGCCCCCAAAATAGCCCTTGCCAGAGGTATATTCAGCAAGAAAACACCCTATAAATAGACTGGATTTCTTACATTTTGATACTACCTTTTTTTTTCCAAGCTAATAAAATCTTTTGCCACTTCTAGTGAAAAAGCCACCCTGCATCTCCTACTACTGAGCTCTGAGAGCTTTGCCAGTTTGCCCCAGTTTCAGACAACCAAGGGTTTGAGGGCAATGGTGCTGGGGACTGGTGCTGGCAGAGGTTTCACTCTCAACGTGCGTGAGGCTCACTTCAAATCTCTCAAGTTTTCTCCCCAGCCAGTTTCCTTCCTGAAGTGGTTTCCATTTAGCTCAGAAGAATTCAGCACAGCAAAAAATCGTCAGTGCTACATTGCAGTCCTGAGTGGGGGAAAAGAAAACCCAGCAGATCTGCTAGTCAGAATGAGAGGATGGGGAAGAAATCCTTCTGACTGCAAAACAGGCTCCCTGAAGAGTTAAAGCTGGGTCTGTCAAAGTCTGTGCTGGGAGGCATGGGGCTGAACTCTGCACCCTCTGTGACCCCCACATCTGTACTGTGTGCTCTGCAAGCCACTTATGCTCAGAAGAAGAAAATGGCTTTCTTACCAGAAGGAAAAAAAAAAATTGAAATCACTATTCATTTCCTTCAAACCTCCCTCCAATTTCATGCTTTCCTCCAACTCCTTAGTCAGGTAAGACAGCTGAACTCTTCAACTGTGACTAACTGTGCAACACAGGCTTTCCAGCAGATGATGTTTACATTGAGAAAGAAGACTTTCTTGCTTTGTAAGTCAACAATAACCATCCAAGTCCCCAGGGCAAAGACTTGAAAAGCCCACAATAAGTTATATTCACTGTCACGGGCAGCATTTCTCAGTAGGCTGCATAGCTCAGACTCTCATTCTTCTCCAAGAGGAACTTGAAGCCATGGGAGCCCAAGATGCCCCCAGAGCTGGTCACGCCAAGTCCCAAAACTGCCTCCTTCTGCAAAGTGGATTTTCCACAGTGACCCTGGACAAAAAGGGGTGATGCTTTGTCCCTCCTTGCACCAGATAACATGCCAGTAAGAGGGCTGGCTTCACAAAATGGACATCCCATGAAAGCAAAACAAGTTAATGGGAAGTGATTTGTCATGCTAATGGTCAGACTAAATGACATCATTAAAGAACTGGAAACAAGAGATGGGTAACGAGCAAGTCAAGGTTCTCATGTGCTCTCATTTTTCAGTCTGGCTTAGAACCAGCCCTTCACTTTTGATTGTAAAGGAGAACAGATTAAAGAGACTTACATGGAAATCAAAGTAATTAGGTATATAAACAAACTGGCAGGGAAACAGTTGGGATTCAGTGAGGCAACTGTCACTCTAAAGGCAGGATGGTACACATTGGTCTTATTGCTTCCTTTTTAGTCCTTTTTTTTAATTGTTTCCTTTTTTTGAGATGATTATTAGAATCCTTACAAAGCACAAGACTGAGCTGAGTGCATGTTCAGCTCCTGCTCTGCTTGCTTTACCCTGAGGACACACACTGATGCTGTGGGAAAGAATATGAGTTCGTATACTGTAAAAATATGACCAGACAGCAAATTCAGACTGTGCCTTTTCTCCCAGTTTTTTGGGACATCACATTCCTGGGAAGAATCCCTCCCCAGGGATGATCTTGTCATGCAACCCAGGTTAACACAGGCTGGCTGTATCATAGGCTGTATGTGTCTGTAAAGCATCTAACACACTTCAGTGTGCTAAGTAAATGAATAAAAGAGTAACCCCAAAATGCAAATTATTATTTCCTGTATATCCATAACCTCAGCAAACTAATATTTCAAGTACTCATTCTTAAAAATACCTGCCATTCTTTGCCAGGAGTAGGCAACATAATTAAAATATCCACTTTAAGACAAGTTTCTTTCACTTTAGCCCTACAGCAATAAAATCTCATCTCCAGACTTTTAGAGACAACCTCTCCCTAGATGCTGCCCATTGCAAGTGGAACCTGGATGGCAGCAAGTGATGTAAACCTGACTCACTGTGTTTTCAAAAGGAAAACAGGGTTGAGCTGTGTATAAAAAGACACCACACAAGGACTGCTTTCTGTTCCCAGCCCAGGAGCTGCAGAAAGGTCATAGGCATGTAACTGAGAGCAGCACTTTAACCAGATAGACCAGAAACAGGTTTCCACTGAGAAACCAGGCGTTTATTTTGGGTCCTTGTCAAGCCAGTGCAATGACAACCTCACACAGCAGTAAACTTCACCACAAACTTCAACTGCACTCAATACAGGACATGGTAACAACACCAGGCAAAGTCCAGAGCACAAACCTTTCCATTTCACCTTATGAAATAACCATGACCCCATCATATCCTCTTTTTGAAAGCCAATGGCTGACACCAAATGCCTGGAAATACAAACTCTGAGCAATAAAATGTTTCTTATTTTTCTCTAGCTTCTCTTCAGTTCAATTCCTATTCTGCCATCTTAGGTATAATGCATATGCAGTTCCACCTAAATCAGCTGGGTTGCTTCTCTGCTGAGGCAGTGCCAAATAACCATGGATTTTTACTCATGAGTAAAGGTACTCTGAGAAATGTGAAGGAAAGTGAAGGCAAGATGCAACCACAACTCACACCCCAGAAAGTGCTGATCTAAAGCAGAGACCAACACTTTTAGTGGCACATTATCCAATACCACCACACTGGGTGACTGATAACCAGCACTGTGCAATGCCAGAGATGACTAAAGAGCAGAATTTACCTCCTTCTTGTGAATTCATGATGTTGAGAGCAAACAGCATTGCATTGGAGAAGGTGGTAGCCTCTTCTTTGCTTGCAAAATTCAAGCCGTAGACCTGCCGCGCGTCGCGCCATTGATGGAAGGTGGGTGTTGCTTGATTGTACTTCAATCCCTTCACAATTGAGTAATTAATCACTACCTGTGTTTGAAAGAGAGGGGTGAAGATTAAAAATAGTCCTGTGGGGGGGAAAATAACCCCAAACAAATAACCCTTTGGTGAAGGTTAATTAGAGGCAGGTCGTGTGGCTGTGAGGTCGAGCAGCGATGACTGAAGACCCGCAGCAGGGGGTGAGATGTAGAACAGTTCCCTTCAGCCTCAGGGAAACATCCATTACCTGCTGGTGTTTTCCACAGCAGGATACAGCTGTGCAGAAACTGCAGACAGCTGTCAGGAGCCAGTGCCAGCAGCTGGTGTCATCTTTTTGGGGATGATCATGCACAATCGACCAGAAAAAAAAGGAGCCAGGCAGAGCTTTTGGCACTTACCCTGCCCTCCAGGAGAGAAATATTTGTCACACTGGATCTACTCTGCTCCTCTCCTCCCAGGCACCTGATCATCAGCAATTTCTTATGTGAAAAAAGGGTTTTTTTTCTCTAGAATCAGGCAATAACCAAATAATAGAACCGAGTATTTCCTCTCCCACTTCACCCTTTGCTCTATATGCAATTTCCAGGCCAGGGGTGACTTCAACATAAGGGTGTTTCTGTATGTTTTGATTTAATCTGCTGAGTACAGTGGCCTGTTTATTCTTGGGCAGGGCATATGGGACACCCAGCTACACAGATCCAACCAGGAACCTCCAATGCTAGAAGCTCCAGCTGAAGGAGGAGAGGCAGGAGTGGTTGCTGCAACACTAATAAGCCAGAAGGAGCCACAGCAGAGCCAGCACCCCTGACAAACCTACCTGTGAACTGACAAAGGAAATGGTTTATGTACCTATTTTTTTGTTGTTTTCCAACCTCTTTTAGTATTCTCTGTCCTGAAGCAAAGCAGTCTTGTTACTGATATGTCTGTGTTCTTTAAATTCCTGGATTTCAATGACCAGTTTCACAGTCCACTTGTGCACAGTTTGAATGTGATATCTCTATATATAAATAACATAACTATAATGTTGAAAAAAAAAAGATTTGCTTCACTTCTACCCTGTACTCTCTTCATGTTTTCATCTCAGTTGCATGTGTAAACTCTCTGGGGCATGCAGGGAATTTGAGGATCTATTTAAAACCTCAAAAGTGACAAGTCCCTTTGCCTGCAGTCTGTAGGCTGTGGGGTTGGTTGTTTTCAGTAGTTTTAGTTGTGTGGTGGTTGACAAGACTCAGAGGAGTGGGGCTAGAAAGGATCAAGGGGTTCCTCAGGACCACAGCTGAGGTATGAACACAACCAAGGTCATGAGAAGAGCTGCCATGCCAATCTTACCACCTGCACTCTTGCTTCTTGAAGCAGAACACGACAGATGGTTGTGTCTCCAGACTGTGAAATGGTTCCGTTTTGTTACCAGCTTGGGGTCCTCTGCACTGCCAGTGCTCAGGCTCCTCTCAGGGGGAGCTAAAATCCTCTCATGAGGAGCTAAAATCCTCTCATGATTGCTAAATTATATGGTGTAGCAGCTAAAAATTGCTATAGGTTGGGGCAGATTCTTTACTTCTGGAAGCAGGCCCAAACCTGATCAACTTCTAATAAGTTACAGTGGTGATTTATTTTTTATTTTTATTTTTCAAAATATGTGGTTTAAGTTTCTATCCCAAGAACACTGTCCTCATTTCAATTTTGGCTTAGGCTCAAATGTAAAATGTCCCACCTTCCCCAAGGCCCTGTTTTCACTTTAATTTCTTAGCCACATCAATACACCAAACCCTCAGGAGATAGGATTCACTTTTGACTTGCACCCTCCTCCCCTCCTGTTTGTTCAGCACGTGCCTTTCAGTGATCAGGTTGAGCTGAAATCACTCAATGTAAAATCATGAAATCCTGAGTTGATCAGGATTGACTCCAAGCTGGGAGTGAATGTGTCAGCTAAGTCATAAAGACCACCAAAGGTGGTGAACTTCTTGCAGGGTGACTGAAGCTAACACACCTCCTGCAACAGGCTAGGTTGAAATGACAGCTGGCAAGTCAAAACACAGAGGGAAAACCACTTGCTTGTGACTGTTTGGCTTCAAGAAAATGAAGGCTGCAAGGAAACATCAAAGCTCATGATGCCAAGTGATGAAAATACTGAAAATATGATCCAGCCTTTGCTTCAAACCAGTTCTGGCCTCTGTTGCTAAGTCAAAGCTTCAAAACTCTACTTGTGGTTTTCAGAAGGTGACCACCCCTGCCAGCATGAGCCCATGCAAATGTGCAGAGCAGCAAATGGTGAATAACTTTGTGCTGCTGCTGCATGCAAGATGAGCACATCACCAAATAAAGAGAAGAAGAGGTGGTGTGGCCACTTCCCGCTGCTGAGAACAGTGCTCAAGTTCCATCACTCTAAAAACCATCTTGGGTTTTTTTGGTGGATTTTTTAGACACCGTCAGCTAAAGAAGCAGATAAATAACAGATAAGGTGAGCAGAATGAGAAGACATCATAGATAGTGTCCCCAAAAAAAGGTCTAGAAAAAAGAAACACAGACAGACAACAAAGGAAGTCTGCTGAAGAGATATATATATATATATTAAAAAAGAAAATTAAAGAGAAAGATTCTTAGAGTTGCAAGATAAACCACTATTATATATATAATATTATACATATTTGCTGAAAATTGGTCCTTTTCAGAAAAAAACCCCATGGCTTTCCTAGCAAATCAGCAGCTTTGACTGCAACCTCCCTTTCAGTGTGATTTAGCACAACCAGAGTGCAAGCATGAAAAGGCTTGTACAGAAAATTCTTCTAACTGAACTTCACTTTTCTCCTCGTTAAATGCAAATACTTAGCAAGCTTATGATTCCACTGGAGACTCATAAAAAACATATTACATTCTGGATCTTGAGACTTTTAGAACTACTGTGCTCTGCTGCCTTCAATTTATTCATAACACTGGATTTTTGTAACCACAGTTAAGGTGAATACTTTCTTTTTCAGGTAATTTTAGGTGACTAAGGCAAGCTGTATTTTTTTGTTTGTTTGAGGGAGGATTTTTACTCTTTAAACTGTGGAAAAATTCAGTGCCTCCTCCTGAACTGAGATGATTTTTAGATGGTGTGTAGCCTCTTCATGAGCAGGAACACTTCCAAGCAAATAGAATTTTATAGTCAATACAAACCTTGTTTAAAGTACAGATCAAGATTTTAATTTTAATATATTCTAATCTTTAACTTGTATGTACATAGTGTCCCTTACATATATATGTAGACTTTATGACTTTTGCTTGTTTTACACCAGCTATTCAGACCCACATTAGATTGTGGTCATGTGGAAAACATTTACATTCACCTTCTGGTTATGTAAAATAAACAGTGCAGCCTGTTACAAAGCAGCACTGGCTTTCACAGCTAAGAATCCAACTGTATTTCATTTATTTTCTATAATATTTTCCATTTTTAAAATGAATACATCACCTTAGCTCTACTGAGGGGTCAAAGCAGTGACAAAAGCTGTGGCAGATGTTTCAACAGAGCACTGCAAGGAGCTCAAAACCACCCCCTGATTTCTATTCTGCTTTTCCTTTCTCAAAATGATGGCTCTGTACGTGGCCAGTGGAGCAAAGTCATCAGCACTTCCAGTAACTAACCTTTCCAGTTGGCCCAAGCATCGTGGCAGCTGAGGGACAACATCAGCATTTCCACTGGAAGGGACCTAGAAGATCATCTAGTCCAACCCCCCTGCCAGAGCAGGGTGCTCTGATGGTTTAAATCAGATCACAGCGTGCTCCAAGAATTTTTGAATGCATTGCAAAGAACTAATTGCTCATCACAGCAATGCAACAATCACACCTTGGGAGACTGCAGTGGAGAATGACTGATTCCTCTTTTATTTTTCATTTTAAATAGTACCAAAACCAAGCAAAAAAATAGAGGAAGCTGAAGGCAAAACCTGAATACTGAAATAAGACTCATTTCACATGTGAAAATGAAGGGGAGGTGGGGAAAAAGTGACATTAAAATCTCTCTGGCACCTGCCAGCAGTTCTGTTTGCAAAGAATTACTAGCAAATGGTGGTATAGTCTGTCTGCAAAACAAAAAATACCCAAAATCTGAATGAGTGGAGTCAACAGAGGACTTGGGTGTCTTTGAGGGAGCAGGAAATGTTGCTAGACTGAGTTCAGTACAGAACTGAGTGGTTTCAGATGAGATCAAAGGTTAATTTACAGGAAACTCAAAGACAGTTACTCACTTGTTGATCTTGCAGTTTAACTCCAACTACCCTGAAGGTGTTAGTGGCCGTGTTGTGGTAAATGTTGATCCTGCTGAATCCCTGCTGGCCAGGTTTGATTGGCACCCATTTCTTACTGGTATCGTCGTAGACCATAACTGAAGCCCGGGCTTGGCAAATACTCTGTTCACTGCAGAGCAAAAACAACATTGGGGGGAAAAAAAGAAAAGAGAAAAAGTGAATTTTCTGCATGCTATTAAAACACTTACAGGAAAAGAAACCAAGGGAAATGATCAGAACTACTTCGAACATATGTTTTAGAAGACATCTGCTAATGCTTTGAATGCAATCTGCCTGTTAAATTAAAGCTGGCTTGTGTGTGTGTTCACAGGGTTAAAAGACTCCAGTAGCATACTGTTTTGAACTGATTTCACATTAAAAATACAGGTGATTCCTCAGGGACTAATATCACATGAACATGATGGAAACTGTCCAGTAGGATAAATGCTCCATTTATTTTCTGTACCAACTGGCAAGTGAAGCCTTTCAGGTTTGCATGGCAAGTTGCAATCGTTTACAGCTTACTGACAAAACAAACGTGACATCCAGAGCCCTGTCACACATTTCAACCCAGAAGCAAGCAGACCTTGAACCAAAAGCCACGTTAGGTAAACTTGAAAATCAATTGCTTTAATCCAGCTGATGCCTAATTCCCACACCCACTGACGCACACACACCCAGCATACATGGTGCAAGACACACAGAACAACTCTTTTTCCCTTCATTCTATTCACAAAGCCATTGCTAAATGGCCAGTACTTTGTAAAGCAGTGATGTAGACTTATTTTTGTTCTGTAGAGTCACAGAAATTCATCAGCTCTTTACTTCTTGCTTGTGTTTTTATGACTAATATGCTGGATTCGTGCTAAAACACACCTGTCGTTTGCAAATGCCACAGGCAAAGAGTGTTGAGGTGACATGTCCATTTGGATCAGGATTTCAATTCCCAGATGCTTTTCTTATACCTCTTTATCTAAAGAAAAGAAAGAATCCTGCACATTTTGGAGGTGTGAGCTCTTCAAGTGTAACAGGGACACTCAACAAGCACAGTGCACATTAGTTCTTCAGAAAACTGGTGGGATTTCTGTCCTGCCATGATCTCGAGTTCATGGCCATCCTAGTAACTTTAGACCTATATCTATTTATATCTACACCTCCCTTCCTTAGCCCAAGCTGTATTAAACAATTTTTGGCAGTGCAGTATCAAGCAGTAATCTGCTTTGCACACAAATCCCTTTTCTCCCCTCTCTTGCATACACTTCTCTCTTTATTTTGCCTCACTGCACACAAGCAGACCCACAAGTAGCTCCTGGGTGCTGCTAAACCACATCCCAGCACCAGCACCAGGCTAAATTCCATCACTTGTAAATGATCCCAACTCCTAAAACCCCAAAGCCACCCAGCATTTATCAAATCAAGCTCATTTATCAAATCAAGCTACCAGATGCCTTGTGCCACCTGCAGCTCCAGAGCTCGGGGGAGAATCAGTTTCCCAGGCCCACAGCATCTCCCTGAGCAGCAAGCTGCCAGAAAACATGGTCCCCTGGAAGGGTCACACTGAGCCAACATGATCCTAGGTCCTCTTCTCAAGCCTTGCTGGGTGGTGCACTGCACTCAGGGAAGCAAGAGCAGGCACTGATTACACCAGGGCACGTCTGGGATCCAGTGTTGTCCCCATTTCAGATGAGTTTTGGAACTCACAATGGCCACGGGCTCCTTAATTAATCAAAATTAAATTATCCTTACTTATAACAAAGAGAACTTAACCATCTGGACACCAGGGCTTTACCTTGGTGTAATTTGTAATGCCACATGCAGATTCCAGTGGATACAGCAACTTTGCCTGCACGTTTTGTTGCCAGTAAAAACAGCAGTAGAGAACCCCTCTCCATCCCCAGGATTGAAATATGGATGCAGACCCCAGGAGCAAGATTTAATGCATGACAAGCAATTGTTAGTGCAACATCAAGCAACACATCAAGCTCTCCCTGCAGTCAATGGAAACATTTCATCATTCACTTAAATGGAAACAGGATTAAGCCTGTTAGCTGGCCTGCAGTGAAATAACAAGAGAGGAACATAAAACAAGCACAGCACGAGGGGAATCCTTCCCTGGAAAGCACTTCATCAATCTTTCCAAACCTAAAATGCCCCCAGGGACCCGTTGCTACCTTGTTGTCTCACCCTAAATGGGGGTGTAACTCATCTCATCTCACCCACAAAAAGCACAACTGGTTTTAGGGGATTCACTGAACACTCCAGAAACACTCCTCTGAGAAAGGTCAGTGGGAGCCTCTCCATTACCCTCTGTGGAGTCCATCATTTGAAACACGAATCAGGCAACTGCTTTCAAGACACTCCAGCAAAATTACCTCCTTGGTGTCAGAAATTGTTAACACTGCTTTTCCCAAGGATGTTCCTACCTGGGACCAAGGCCTCAGCACACAGCACGTGTGAGATGTGTGAGACAACTCACAAGCCACAGACACATCTTCCTCTCCTTGTCCACTGAGCCTAGCTGGAGAAAGTCACAGTTGTGTGGTTAAACCTCACGTGCAGTAACTAGGTGCCTGATGCTGCTTGAAGTTAGCAGAATTCTCTCTCTCACTGTCAGCTCAAGCAGTGGATGTAAATAGATCTCCTGTGTATGAGGATGTGTGGTCTGTGCAGTACCTGTGTTAACCTCATTATCAGTAAGCTGCAGGTTCCTGCAGCATTTAAAATGTGCTGCAAATTCCACCAGACTGAGCTGCTTAAATATTTCAACTGGTTTCACTCCACCAGATATAATGAATTATAGAAATAGGTGAACATTTCTGTCTGACAACTGGATTGACATAAAAAAAATCCTTGGGAGACCCTCTGAATGCAAGTCAGTCAGGTCATCTGGCCTTCCCAGGAGAGATTCACCATCAGCTTGTGACCCCAGTTCTTGTTGGGAGACTCATTTCTCCCAACATTTAAATCCTCAGTTCCATGCAGCCATCTGAATACTCCCTAGCAGACCTTTAGAAAAGGAGCAGTCACAGTTCCTTATGGAATATGGAGGTGCCACAACCCTCATTTCTTGGGACCCCTTGAAATCCCAAGCCATGGATCTGGTGCTCAGAAGGTTTCAATGTGCACTCAATCCTGGGTGCCTTGTGCAGAGAGACCTCCAGAACAGTGCTGCCCTTGCCCCAGGCAGCCTGAGATTAACCCCAGCTCCCTGGGGACTTGTCATGTTGCTTGTCTCCTGCTCAGCTTGCATGGACACACTGAAGATCTGCCCCTCAAGACCTGCATCTGAAGGGTTTAATATGAAATAACGACAAGAAAATGCTACAAATACAAAGCCAGCTTCATAAAGCAGCTCTGAAAAGACTGATGCTGTTCAAGTTGTGAGATACCTGCAGGATAAATTCATATTTCACAGAGCAGGAAGCAGAAATACTGGTACCTACAGAGTTAACAAGAGTAAGATGAACACCAGTTCACCTCCAGGAGGAAAATTGTTA
Organism: Corythornis vintsioides; assembly: GCA_025447755.1. Taxonomy (NCBI): domain Eukaryota; kingdom Metazoa; phylum Chordata; class Aves; order Coraciiformes; family Alcedinidae; genus Corythornis; species Corythornis vintsioides. The sequence goes on along the minus strand of JAOEGS010021271.1, from coordinate 53,948 downwards.
CTCTTCTACCAGCAATTCACTTTGGATTCTCCCTTATTACAACAGCATACCCAGAGGGATGTGCCATGTTCAGTACCTGTAGCAAACATGCACTGCAGACACTGGAAATCAAAACAGACAGTTGATGGAGCACCCAGTTCCCAGTGTAAGCCAGGACTTTGGGAGATCAGCTGCTAAATTTGGGAATCTACATGCAATCCTGGCGTGCCTGCCAACAACTTGCATAACCTTCTGTCACCCCTCAGTGCCCTTGAGCATGGGAGAAGTGAGAAAAAAAACCCCAAAATCAAATAAAAGCAGCATGCAAAACAAGAATGCAGGAGGAGGGATGTTCCACCTGGGGCTGCTCAGCCCTCAGCACTGCAAGTCCAGGGAGAGATCCCTGACCTCCCTGTGCCCACTGCAGCACATCTGCCAACCAGGGGAGATTTAGGGCCAGATTGGTGCCCCTCTAAGCTGCCACATCTGCTCAGTTGACGTTGCTGAGATTTCTGAGGCTGGAGTTCATTTTAACCCATCTTGTTCTGGTTCCTGAAGCGTGAAGGATTCAGATGATTTCTAAGGGGAACTCCAGGCATCACTGTCTCAACATCTCACAGCAGTTAAGAGAAGTGCTTTGCAAAAGGCACCCCGCAGAGGAACTGCAGAGATTCAGGGAAGTGCCACAGCTGCCAGAGTGGGCAGCCAGACTCCCAGAGCCATGCCCTGCTCTGAGGAAACCTTCCCTGCAGCTCCCACCTCCCTCAACAGGTTGCTGCTATTGAGAAACTCTGTTAGTGCTCTAATTGCACAATATTCCTTCCTGCAGCAAACTGTGGGGCATTCAGAGTTGACACACCACCTTGAAGACATCATTTGGAAGCTCCTAAAAATATCAAGTCAGTGTTGAAAAATTCCTAAAATTAAATCAAATAAATGGCCTGGGGAAATACTATGAATTACTCAAAAGCAGTAAAAAAGCAGCTTGGCTAGATCAGGTTGCTATTCAATTATTTCCCTTCACCCTGAAAGAAAAACGAGAAGTAACTGATGTTGTAAAATACACATGATGCAACCCCCCAAACTGAGCTGTCAAGTGAAAATACTGCCTGAAAGCTCTCACTCCCAGCCTGGTCATACCCATATTTCAGGAGAACACTTTAAACAAAGCCTTTGGAAGATTATCATCATAACTAATCATCAGGAGAGGCAGTGAATAGAGGAAATCAGCATGAAGATCTTTATCAAAGCTGGTGTTGCTCTGCCTTGGTTTCCCTCCAATCCCAGAAGAAATGCAACTAAATCTGTGCCAGTTGACACCAGAAATGAAGGAGGTTTTGCTCCTCACAGCCAGGAGATGCATGTGGTGCAGCACTGCCAGGAAAGCTTCGTTACCATTTCACATGATCATTAATTACCCTCCAAGGTGACAACCAATACAAAGACCCTGCTCAACACCTTCCCTGCCCAGCTCCCAGCTACTTACTTGCTCGCCATGGAGGAGCACCCAGGTCAGAGAATTCCTCAGGAGGATACTCTCCAATCCAGCACGTGTCCTTCAACCCAAACAAGCTTTTTTTTCACCTGAGTACTGAGCAGAAGCCCAGTTTTGGCAGGGAGACAAGGCAGGAGTGTTCTATGGAGGCTGAGAACCAAAACAGGAAAGGGAAGCACAAGCAAGAGAGCAGAAGGGCAGGAAGTAGGTTACACTCGTACAGCAGGGGCGGGGAAGGGACTTGAGAGAAGAAATGGATCCTTTCTTGCAGCTGATTTACCCACTGAAAGCCCAGACAATAAAGATGAAGATTAGATGCCCTGCCGTTGCCCCATTGGTGGCGTGGGTATTAAAAAAAAAATCTCATTTTCTCAAGGTGCAGGTTTGCCTCTCTAAGAAAAGGCAAAAGCAAACAAACCCTCAGACACAGGGAAAAAAAAAATGTTATTATTCATTTATGGCATGGGTGTTGGCACGGTGCAGAATGGAACTCCTGGTGGAAACGAGGGCCCCTGTCCCACTTGCTGCCAGCCTGGCACAGCCCATGGCCCAGCTCCAGCCCAAAACTGGCACCCAGGAGACCACACTGATTCATTCAGGTTGGAAAAGCCCCTTGGGATCAAGCCCAACCATGAACCCTGCTCTACAGAGTTTATTCCTAAACCATGTCCCTCCAAACCACATCCAAACGCCCCTTCAACACCTCCAGGGATGGGGACTCAACCCCTCCTGAAACTGTATTTTTCTGCTTTGAGGGGATTCTGGGCATTTTCATTCAAAAAAATCTGCTTTTCGGGACTTTAAAACCTGAGTTTCTTTGGGGTCGAGTGGCAGTTCCCTGTACTGCTTGCATTAGAAGAGAAGGGTATCATCTGAAAAATGCATTTTCAAATAACTAGAGTTATATTACTAATTAATGCAGCCACACTGGCTCCACTGTACCAGGCAGAGGGATGCAAGAAGGACTAAGGAAAAAATCAGAGCTGCCTTTTGATTTCTCTGATTTCACATGCCTGGGATTGAAACAGTCACTATTTTGACAACACTTTGTCCTCAGCATAGTTTTTCCTGCTACACCAAGCAGATAGGAGCTTCCTTACACTAAAATACCAACTAGAATGATCTGGTTTTAAAGATTTGGACACAATTCCCAGCTCCTGCTGACACAGAGCATGGGCAAAGCACAGCAAAGAGCAGGTTCCTGCTGCCACATCCCATCTGGTGCCAGGAAAAGGCATCAGTGAGTGGGACAAAGCCCAGAGCTGTCTCTCAGCACCCCAGTCATAAGCCAAATTAATTTCATTAAGCAGTCCAGCACACATTCCAGCAGAAGGGCCTCTAATCACCCTTTTGCATTGCTAAAATGCCTCTGTGGCCCTGCAGCACTCAGAAGGAACCAGGGACCTGGGACAAGTGACAACTAAGACCCAGGAGCTGATTTCTCCCCAGTCCTCACAAAGGACCATATGCTGGATAAAGAGATTATTTCAGTCATGTGTTGAGATCTGCGTGAGCAGATCAGGATTCCTGACCACAGCAAGGAGGCTTTAGTTGCAATTTTGTGAATATTCCCACAGGTTTCCAAGCATCACTAGGCTTTCATGTTCCAAAGGTGTCCAGGAGTTTCATCACCAGCTGAAAAATGCTTTGTTTGAGGCAATAACATGATGTATTTTCAATCCTGAGAGCTACAGATGGGCGAGTGCCTCAGCCTCATCATGACTCCTCTCCCAACACAAACCCCAGTTAACTTCCAAGGATGAACTGATGCACTATGGAATGTGCTGTGCAGACTCTGAAAAGACTACTTAGCATCATGAAACAAAAAGAAAACTGCATTCTAATAAAACTATTTGAAGGCAGGCATGATGAAAACAATTTTTCCTTAATAAGCACATATTTCACACCTTCCAAATAACTTTTGATATACATACAGCTCTTTTAACTCATTTTTCTTTTAAATCTTTCTTTTAATTCATCTCTTTCTTTCAATTAATAAGGCATATTATACTGCAGAAAATTTGAATATGGCAATGTCTTTTGTTTAATAACCTCACAATTAAGACATCTGAAACTGTATATTTAATAAACTGAAATTCCATAAACTGCAAGACAATGGTATGAATATAATCACAAATGCCACATTACAGCACAGAAAATATGCAGTTATTTGTGTTTGATTCACAAAACTACTTTCACAGCTGTTAACAGACTTCAAATGTCAGATATTTCCTCATGCACTGAGATGTGCAACTGCTAAATGTGCTGATGAGACAAAGAAAACTCCTTGTCCTCATCAAGTTTAACCCTGTATGTTAATAGATGTTATTGCTCTCTCAATATATATGTTATTGCTCTCTCAAATATCTTCTTTTTAATGCTTAAAGGAGCAGGATGATACTGGAGAGAAGAATTATTATAATAATAAGTATTATAATAATACTTATTTAGCATTACAAGTGTTAAAACTAACTCTGCTAACTGCCACTGACAGCAAAACAATTCTAACTTATAAATGAGAATATTCTTGAGGCTACTCATCCAGGATGCAACCCCATCACTGATGAGGTTCAAGGAATTTTTGCTGTGGACTTAAAAGACTTGATACAGATCCATTCAAAACTTGATATAGATCCATTCAAAGAGTGATAAACATGTGTCAGGACAAAAATCACTCACCAAATCTTTTGAAGGCCCTGAGATATGTAAGATTTGGGGAGCCAGGTTCTCAGAGCCATGGCATCCTCCCCGTGCCAGGAAGCTCCTAACTCTGAATCCAAGCCCTTTGCTCAGCTGATTTCACCTCCAATCCCTCTCCCTGCAGAGGGCACAGCCAGGACTCACCTGCTTTCAAGGGGACTGTGTGTTTTGGAATTAACTCTCCATTTTCCTGTCTATAAACCCTGATGAAGAACGGGCAGAAAGCCCAGACCCCACGTTAAGCAGCAGGGGACAAGCTCTGGGCCATATGGAAAGCAAGAAACTGCCACTTCATACACAGCATTTCTAGAATGCCTTTTGTTTGGTTGTTTTTTTGCTGGAGTCAGCTCATTGCACATCCTCAAATCAGCACGTTGGGGACAAATGGAGCTTGATGATATCATGGGAAATTCAACGTTTGGCAGAAAAAGTTCCCCTTGCAACTGTGAAAGGACTCAAGAGTTCTGAGTGCCTGGGACGTTTGACAGCCCTTATTAAACAAACATTTCCATGCTGTTTCATGGCAGCCAGGGGTGCAAAAGACTCCATGTCAGCAATGGGCCACCAGCACAGGCAGAAGGCACCTCCATGCTCATGGAAGCAGCCTCAGTTCAGTTACTGTCTGATCACCTGAGCTGCAAACATTCTTTTTGGTAGCTCCTAATTCATGGGGAGCTCATAGAAACTTCCAGGGCTTTGATTTGAAACAAGAAATACCAACATTAATATAGTTTTAAAGAGCTTCTTGCTCCAAACTAGCACCTGCTCATTTCAAGGACCTACCTCTGATATTTAGTGCTCTCCACCACCTAGTTAAGCAACTCAAATGTCACGTTTTCCTGAGCAGATAAGGAAACTGCCTCATGAGGCAGCTCTGTAGCACACTGTGAACATCATCACCCACTGGAAGTGGTTTTAGCACAAGCCTTTTAGAGGCTGATGGATGGGTGAGATGTGAAGGTAAGGAAACTGCTGAGCTAAGGGATGCTGGAGTGAAGAGAAGGCAAAGACTGGTCAGAAATGGCATCTAATTGCATTTTTACTCCTTGCAACTCCCTAAGGCCTGATGTTGAGGTTGCCAGATGGAGGATGTTCAGTGACCATTGTGACTTTTCAAGACAACAAAACCATGCCTTAAATTCTGGGCAAAAAGGATGGATGCAAAACCTGGTGAGCCCCACAGCTCAGGGCAGAAAGATGCAGTAGGATGATGACATTTGTGGAGGGTATAAAAGACTTGAGACTATATTAATACAAATCTTCCTGGTATTTGTGTGCTTCTTTTAGGGGCGTAGAGCAGGGCTGATGGTTGGACTGGATGATCCCAAGGGGCTTTTCCAGCCTGAATGGTTCTCTTTTGCATGACTCAGTATCTGCTCCACCCTTGCTGAAGCTGGTGGGAAAATTCCCATTAGCAATTTCAGCTGCAGCAGAAACTTCTCTTTTATAGCATCTGTTTCACCAGTAAAACAAGGTACATGATACTGGGGTACTGGAGCCTCACCTTAAATCCAATCTCTGCACTGGTGATGGGCAAGGAATGTCAATATTTGCAGATATGCTTCAGCTAGGAATAAAATAACACATCACACCCAGACACAAAAAGTCTGGACAACTTAGTAGTAATATTTAGATTGCCTTCATTCTGATAAAAATTTGTAGCTTTCCATCATGGAAAAGGTACAGCCCTCTCCACTAAATGTGAATAAAGTGTACTAAAAAATCAGTATATTTACATGCTGTAATCAGCAGGAGCTTTTTTCCCCCTAAATTTCACAATAATTCTTTCCAAAGAGTTTTTTTGTACAAATAAACACAAGGAGAGCTAGTGAACAGCCATGTGCAGCAAGTAAATCCTTTGTTCAAAACTACTGACAGTGCTTAACAAAACACAAACCATCCTGGCAGCTCCTTCCTTTCCTTCCATTATTTCTTGGCAAAGGTTTGTCCCTGGCAGATAAAAAGATGTGAGGGGTGCCAAAAGTGAAACAGGATCCCCTGAGCACATTTGTGCACCAACCTTGTTTGTGTGCAGTGAGTTTGGAAGGTGTGTTTCTCTGAATCAAAGCTGCACGTTGCTTGCAATGCACAAGGCAGCAAAGAGGAAAGATTATTCTGAATAATGGCAGAAATATCCTTGCCTTCCTGTACTTTTTACCCCTTTTCACTTGCAACTTCCCTGCCTCTTTAGGATGATGACTTCTCAAAGTCATGCTAAGACTTCCCAAAGATTTAACACATTCCCATCACTTCCAACCCCTTTCCCAACATCCAAGTCAGCTTCTTTCCACACCCTGGACTCACCAAACCCAACATGGACTCAGAAACTTTGGGTTAGTTCACAGCAGGGTCCCTCCCAGTGAACTTTCCACTGGGTGGGTGATCAGCTGAGCAACTTTTTCATCACCCAGAGTGCCAGCAGAATGCCAAGCAGGGAGAGCCCCTGAGCTGGAGACTGCTTTGAGGCAGTCACAGCTTAATGGATAAAGCCCTGACCCCTGAGACCCCCCTATTCAAGTGCCACTTGTGTTCCCACGTGGGTTAGGGAGCATTTGTTTCCAAGACCCATTTTCCTAAGTGCTGTCTGCATTTTTTTTATTTTTTTTTTTTGCCATGAGCCTTTTCTCTTCAATATTTCTGCCTTCCTTGCCTGTCTCATTTCTTTCTGCTTAGGCTGACTGGCTTCTAACACCCAGACAATGCTCCTTATTAACTTAATAATACAGCCACGGCTGGAAATCAGACTGGGGGTTTGGGGAAGGCTCCTCTGAAATACGTGATGTGTGAAAATAAAACTTCCCTGCTTCCCTCTGACAGCCAGGGCACAGCCAACTGCTTCCAGCTTGCTGCTTGGTGTTCTGCTTTATCACTTGTCCATCCCTCCCAGATATCTTTTCTGGATAAAAGAGTTTCTTTAGGGCTCCTCCAGCTGCCTCAGAACAAGAGAGAAGTGAAAATGGATTAAATTTACTGATTTATATGATATTATTTATATAATAAATAATTTATAAGTGGCTGTGTCTCCCACTGCCATTTAGAGTTAGGTAGACACTGCTTAAAAAATGAGAATAAAAATAAACCTGCTGATCCATGAGGTTTTCTATGCCTTGGTTTCTATTCTCTTAGACATGACATGCCCAAGGAGGGTACCACCAGCCCTTGCTATGCACATTGCTGAGCTCACTCTCCAACTTCCAAGTCTCAAGGCCCTGCAGTTTTTCATGGAAACTAGCTAGGAAATAGGGATAACACTGCTCATTCAGCAGCATCTGCATTCCCATCCATAAAACTGGCTGTGGGATCTACCATTCCCTGCTACCAAAGTACCACACCTGCTTTGCCAGCTGGTGCTGGATGAACTAAAAAAGCCTCAGGTCAGCATAAAAAAGACAATTCTGTTTTAAATTGTACTGGGCACCAGGGAGACAGCTTAGGACAGGGATGATTATTATCATTCAGGTTGGAAAAGCCCCTTGGGATCATCCAGTCCAACCATTAACTTACTCCACAAAGTTCACCCCTAAACCATGTCCCTCCAAACCACATCCCAAAGACCATTAAACACCCCCAGGGGGGACTCAACCCCCTCCCTGGGCAGCCTGGGCCAGGCTCTGACCACTCTATTTTTCCCTAATTCCCTGTCTGACTCTTCCCTGGTGCAGCTGGAACCCTTTGTGCTCTCCATAGGCTTCAGGTTTGCTTGAGGGTGCAGATAAAGGAGTTTATCACTTGTTAAGGAGTTACCTGCACCAAAAAAAACCAAACCCAAAGAAATTAAAAAGATAATAAAAAATTTGAATTTATTTAAAAATATATCTGAAAGTATGTTAAACATATAATTCTCTATTTTTTACAATTTTAAAGTTAAAAAATGCCATCCTAGTGTCTAATTTAAATAATTTTCTAGTTTAAAATCTATATCCATGATGCTACAGGCAGTTTCAGTTAGCAAGATGTGTAGTGCCTTGGAAGAGAAGCAATCAAAGGCATTGTCAGAAAAACAAATGGAATAAAGTGTAAACAGCAATCACATCTTTCAAATATTCAAGATGGGCAGCACTGGTTTCTTGGCTTGAAACAGATTTATCATGATGGAAATTCTTTTAAATTCTCCTTCAAAAGAAATCAGAAAAGGGAAAAAACAAACTGGTGCCTCCAATAGAATTCCCAAGTCATTGTGACAATTTTGCTTTGCATTAATCAGGAGCAAATGGGTTGAAGTCCCAGCTCTGCATTTCTCTACCTTCACAAGCTCCTACAGCTTACAACACCATTAGCATTTAAACTCTCCCTGGGAACATGGATTTTCCATGCTGGAAAGCCAGAGAATCAATGCACCCCCCTCGAGCAGGTCAGAGCTGCAGCCAGTTGGGGTTGCTGTGCAAAGCAAAGGGAAAATCTCTGTGTTTCCCTTTCTGCACTAAGCAAAAACACCCTCCTCTGAAAAAAACCCAGCATTTACAGGGGTAAAACAAACCGTTAAACTAAAGAAATCAAGCTTAACAAAGGGGGTTCTTCACACTGCTAATGGCTCGGGTTCCTCTGCAGACAAAGATGCTGTTTGACCTACTGCTCTAATTAGAGGAGCAGTGATGTTGACATTTGTGTTGTGTAAAGCAGGGATGTTAATAGCCAGAGGGAGAGCTGTCAGGGCCTCTAAAGATCACAGCATTCATGATGCAGCCTTTAAATATTCAAATCGTCAATTCACTGCTTAACTGCTTTCCCTGATAACAAGAAACCACCTCCAAACCAGCAAAAAAACACCCACCCCCAACAAACAGCCCTGCCTGTAGTGGATGGTAATGCTGAAAGATTAACAGGCAACACATGAAGCCATTTTATTCTGCCAGAATAATTCCAGAATCCAGTTTTTTCCATCGAGAAACACAAGCCATTTATGCTGCCTGGGGTTTAAATGTGCTGTGCAAACAGTACCAACCACCAGAGACTGCAGCTCATGTAGCTCAAGCTCACCTCAGCGTGCAGAGAGACACCTTTTCTCCTTGTGAAACACACAGTTTTCAACCCACCCTGGACACCTTCAGAACTTGTTTTGTCATTAATGTTTTTAAGTGGATCACCCTTCAACTGAATCAGAGCAATCTGATCATGTGCAGTCCAAAAATGTCACTATTATTTCTCTCCCTGTTCAGCCCAGCCTTCAAAAGCACTGCAAGGTGATGGCTACTGCCAGTGATTTCTGAAGGAACCAGCTGAACCTGGCAGGCACCAAAAAAACCCCAAAATAATTACAAAATATATCATTCTAATGGAGATTGCTGAGTAAAATCTGTCCCTTGATCATCCAGAATCAAGAAAAATCAAGCTTGAAATGACATGTAGAAAGAAGTCTATAGGGCCACAGTCCTCTGGACATCACACCAGGGGAAGGAAAGTTCAGTTCTCATTGTTCACCCTCTGCTGCACCAGTGCTGGTGTTGCCTGGTGAACTCCACAGCCAGTGTGAGGAGCTGCTGGAAGTCACTTCCACTGCCAGGATGGCTCTTTCCAGAAGCAGTTTTGCTGTTTACAACACCCTGGGGGGAAAAAGAACAATGAAGAGGTAGGGAGGAGATTCTTCTCCCTCAAAATCGTTTTATATTGTCAGAGATCCATTGATCCTCCAAGTGGTTTTGTTATTTGCAAGTACAAACCTCTCTCCAGCCCCTGACATTCCATATGCCCAAAATTCAGGCTGTTTTGGGGGGCACAGCAGGCAGATGCAGAACCAAGACATTTATTTCTCCAGACAACAGGAGGGAGCAGCAGGTTGCTCCAGAGCCAGTGCTTGGCTCAAATGCAACCACTGCAGACTCCAGCAGCTGGCAGGCTCAGCCCCAGAGCCTGCTGTGAATTACTGTTAACAAACACATTTGGTTTTATGAAGCCTTTCTTCTTCCTCCAAGTGTTACAGTTGAGGTTGCTGGGGTAATCACACTGGTTAAAAATATCCTGGGAATGAGGGATTCAAATCTCAGGATTCCCACTGGGAAGTGTGTGGAAATTCCAGTGGTGATGATGGGGCTGTGCCCACGGGGACAGGGAGGGCTCTGTCAAGGATGCTGCAAAGCAAACTGTATTTCTCTCACAATTAACAGCCACTAACTTCTTTTTTTTTTAGAGGGAAGAGTGTTGGGAATATTTTACTAAATGCAAATTTAAGAAAAAAACCCAGAATATTGACTTTAGAGAATGAGTTTCAAACGCTTGGACAAAATGTTCTTCTGATAAATAACTCACAAAGATAACCCCAGGCCACAGGAGGTGGAGACTAACATTGATTTCATTGAAGCAGACATCATCATTTTCTTTTTTCTGGAGGTTTTTTAGCAAAGCTCCTCTAGGCACAAGAGGTATTCTAGTAAAACATTGCAAACATATCAAAAAGTCACCACTTCTT
>JAOEGS010021269.1:45085-55943 GCA_025447755.1 Corythornis vintsioides | reverse complement strand
TGCTCGGGCAGGGGGGTTGGACTAGATGATCTTCTAGGTCCCTTCCAACCCCTAATATCTATGAATCTATGAATTATTTGTTTGCTTTTCCCTTTGCTCTGTTTCACTCTTCCTAGTCATTGCCCAGTCTCATTTGAGTCCAGCTGCACGTAACATTGACTCCAAGAGGACTAGATCAAATCCACAGCCTCTCTTCACAGGGAACACACCTGCCAGTCAAAGAGGGTTGTGGTGTCATCAATGAGCTGCAGACAAATTGCAGGAGGTGATGCTAGAAAACTTGCCCTCCTTCAGTGTAGTAAGGTACATTTGATGGCTTGATCTAGTATATAAAATCCTGCTCACAGAAAAAAATGAGAGCAGGGCTTTGTGGCTTTTCAAAGTTTTTTTGTTATTATTATTTTTATTTTTTATTAAAACAGATCTGAGATAGGAAGGAAGTGCTGTGTGGAGCCAGAAGTTTTCCATTCATCTCAATTCTGCCAGTGAGTAGACAAGGTAGCCCTTGGCATCTACCTTAACCTCCTTGGGTTTGATTTCACATTTTGAAAAAATAAAAAGAAAGTCACTGGGGACCATAAGACAAGAAAATAAGATTTTGTTGTGTGTGTGTGTGTATGTAGTAGTAGAATTGCAGTGTGATTCCTTATTCTGCTGTTCCTATATTGTGAGACTTTACAGAAATCATGGTTTATCTCTGTGCCTTAGTTTTTCTGTCTGTGATACAAAAACAGATACACTTTTTATCTGTCTCCTGGATTCAGGGAAATAAACATATCTACTTTTTTTTTCTGTAACTTACATTGGTTTACCTTCTACAGGTCTGACTTCATCCAAGGTCCTTTAATTTTAATAGCAGGTGTGATAAATAATTCTGAGATTTCTTCTCAGAGCACTTAGATGTCAGTGGAAAAATGCTGCAGAAGTTTGTTGTTCGTTAATATACAAGAATGAATAAAAAGAAAGCAACTTGTTTTGCTAAAAATTGTGAAAGATTCATCAGTCAGACTGTAGAAAGCCCTAAGTATCTAGGATACCATTCTGCATATAGGAAGGACAGATTTTGCAACAGTTTTGTATAACTTTTTCTGTTAATTGTACCAAGAATCAAGTTCAGTAAACATTTATACATGTGCTTGACTTGATAGACATGAGTGGCTTTTTGACTTCCATTTTAATGCACATTTAAGCTTAGGCATGACTGTTTGCAGGGTAGGGATTTACTCTGGGATTCCCTGGTCCTTTGCACACGTAATTTCATTAGGTGTTGGCAGTTTCTCTAGCACTGCCTTAGGGCATGAGCCAAGCCCAGCTGATGTCTGGGGGAATCTCTGTAGATTTTGATGGCAGTTGGACTGGACCCTTTAAAGGAAACAAAAATAGATTTTGTGGAACATAAAAGCCAAAAAAAATCCCCCTAAATTTGTGGGGATGAAATACTCATTTCCTGTTTTAGGACTAGAGACTTTATAAATCAAGGTTCTAACCAGAGCAAAATTTTACCATATGTACTATAAGCTGCTGAAAATAGAGGGAAAGTATAACATACTCCTAGCCAACCCTCAATTTTTACTCAGCAGAAGGCATCGTTTGGCTATGCATCACAGTTCAGCAGGACGTAATGATCATGATTATTTAGGTTCACAAGTTCTTTCGCCATTGTATGCTTTCATGGTGCCTGGTTTAAAAACAAAAATTCTATAATTAATATATTTTAAAATGCCAGCTTATGTGTGGTTTCATGCCATAGCTGTCATCTCACATGAGGTGAGATAACTTTTTGTTGCCATGCCAAACCATCCTAGCTTAACTTGTATCACTGCTCCAGTGTCTGTTGTTGGCATCAGCTTGTATCAGAGTTACAGGACTAAAACTTGTCGCTCCTGAAAGACTTCTTGGTAATGAGCAGATTTTGAAACACAGATTTGAGTCCTATTTGATTGCATTATTATTTTCCCTCTTTTGGTGGCCACATCAACAACAGGTTGGCAGGTGCAATTCGTACTTCCAGCGCTGGCTTTGCATGCTGCCCTTGGCCCTCTGCTTCCAACTGAATCATTCCCTAGCCAAAATCCCTGGTACTTAAACTCAATGAGATAAGAAGTAGAAATGATGGAAAGCAAGGACAAAAGAGAGGATAAAAGAGAGAGTGGGAGAGAAAAGAAATGTCTATCTGCTGGTCAGATAAGAATATCCGATATGTCACTGGTGGATAACTTCAGTAAAGACAGATAAGAACAGTTAGCTGTCTAATAGGACATAAAGATGAAACTGGAGAAAGGATGAAAGAACATCTGAAATGAAAAGGTAAATTCTGATAAAAGTCATTAAAGACAAGGATTACTTTATCAATTTGGAGTGTCATTGTGTTTTGAGTGCTGGTGCACACTAAGTGATTGCTGCCTCACAGCTCCTTAAAGTGCCAACTTGACTTGAGAAGTCACATGATCCAACTATGGAAGAACTCTCTTTTTTACCGATATTGTTTTTTCAGTTTCCTGGAGATAGCTGCTAAGGTTACTGTCGCTACCATTTATGCACCCAGGCTAATCTCTGTCTAAGGATTAAAGGCAGATCCAAAGAGAGAACAAGGGCTGAAGATGTTTAAAGATTGCTAATCACAAGTGCTCAAAGTTTTGGAGGGCAATTCGCAACAACTAGAAAGAGACTTGGTTAATTGTTGACTGTTCAGTACCCGCTGAAAATCAGGAAACTCTATTATTTCCTCCCATCTGGGAAACTGAATCATAGTTACAACTCTTATCTTGGGCCCACAAGGGCAGAAATGGATTCTCTGTTTTCTATTAAGATGCAAATTGAGATATTTTCCACTCTAGAGAAGTGATGATATCTCTTTGTAGAATTAATTCATTGGTATCTAGTAAAACTGTTTCTCTTTTTTTTCTTCTTTCTTGCAACTTATAAGTCTTATAGGAATTTAATATCTTTCAGATCCCTATCCTTCTAAGTGGGGATTCAGAAGTTTTGGGAGTAGACTGACTTACAGAGACAGTCAGACACAATTTGACAGAACAAGGTGCTTCCTCAGAAAAGCAAAATGCAAATACAGATTGAAAGGAGCACTGCATTGAGATCTGAACTGGGGACAGCCTTGGTGGATTTGACATTTGTTATGTATACCTAATGAAAATTAGACCTTTGACTGAAGTAATTTTATTTTCATTCCTAAGTCAGTGGTGAAACTTCCGTGACCTTCACTGAGATCAAGCTTTTGTCCCTTAATTCCCATAGAAAAGAACTTCCTAACACAGAACACCTGACCAAACATATTAAACGCAGCATTACAAGGGGCTTTGCATCACAAAATGTTTTGTTTTGTTTTTTGTTTTGTAGGAGACTACAAAATAATCTACTAACCTCAATTAAAGACTGTGTTTTAGCACAAAGAGCAATCCTATTCTTAATAGCAAAATTTCAGGTCTTTTTTTTTACATCTTTGTTACACTCTGCTGTTGTTCTGTGTATTCCACAGGGCTTCTGGATCCATTAGGGTGTGTGACATGCATACAATAAGGTTGTCAAGATACTCTTATTTCCTGCATTTCAATTAATTGCTGGGATTAACTACACAAGAAAGAACCATCAAAGACGAACAAGCTAAAGGCAAGCTTAGGACAGCAGGAAAGAAACAAGTAGAGATTTAAGAGACACACTTAGGACAGAGATGGAGAAAACGAGAAAGAAAAGTGCTTGAGGAACACAGGTTGGGGCTGCCTGGTGAATGATGCTTCTGTGAGAGACAATTTAAAAGGCTACACCAAAATAAAACATGAGAGGAGTAGTACAGGCACTTGAGACATGGCCTGCAAGAGGAGAACGCAGTAGGTAGTTAGGAAAGCTAGAAGCTATTTGCAGGGATGTATGCATCCTAAAGGTCGATAATGCAATTGCAAGACAGAGAAGGCCCAACAGATTTTATCAGAGTCCCAAAGTGAAAGCTGAGACTGTGACCCTCTAGACTGCAATATTCAACATACTGTTAGGATCCTCCTCACCATCTGAAATCTAAGAGTTTATACCTTTCTTATCTGCTACTTGAAGAGCTTGAACATAGTAGGGAAATCTCCTCAGCTAAACTAATACAAAGTTGAAAAAAAAAATCAATATATTTGTTTTAGCTAGCATAAATTTCATGGAAGAATTTCTGGATTGATTTTCATTGGAGATCTATCATTTGATAAAGTGAAGTGTGACAGTTTATGTATTGTGGCACAAAGAGTGGAGTTGATAAACTCAACTCAGCAGACACCGGTGAGATTCAGCATCCTGTCTCTGAGTGTGTTTGCCTCCTGATGTTTTGCAGAAAGGCAAGAAACCCCCTAACAGATGATGAGGGAATAACTTGTGAACAGAAAGTTTCTTTTGGATAACTCCAGACAGTCATTGATTGGCTTCTGCCCTGAGGCATTACAGTTTATATCCCTAATAATATCATTTTATATTGCCTAATAAAACAGTTGGCTGTTGACATTATATGGGTAATGGATATTTATATAAAACTCTTTATGAGCTGTAGATGGAAATCATCCTCTTCACCACACACAGGGAGCCACCTCTGGAGTAAAAGGCAGTAGCTGTCTAACAGCCTAGAACTATTAATATACCCCAGTTACATGGAAGAGGAAGAATGACTCATTGATTCGAGACTACATTAGAAATTGAGAAAACCAGATATTCCTTCTCCCAGAGAAGGTTAGACCAACACAGGTCCTTTCTGTGCTTCTTACCAAATTCCAGTAAGTTTGGTTTTGTGTTGTATATTGTCTTTAGAAAAGATAAAATCTTGGCATTTCAAATGTACCACAGAGGATTTCCTCTCCAAGGGTCATATGTGGTTTGAGAGCAGATTCCAGCATTCACTGAGTTAATCCAAACATGTTTCTTCAGTGACATTTGATGCATAAAAAAATATTTGTTTGATTACATTTGCCTTTAGTCATTTATTATTTTGAATTCTTCATTACTTGAAAGAATGTTCCATATTTTTCTTTTAATTTTGCTTTTGCAGATCACAAGAAATTATTCCTCTAGGAATTAAGAAAGGTAATTCTTGAAACTAGACACAATAATTGACTGCCATTTCCTTTCACAGAACCATTGTTAAAAGACAGAGTGAAATGTAACTACAGAAGCTATGAAGGCCTTGGCCTTGTCAGAGGAAAGGACTGTCTGAAAGAGATGTAAATATCTAAAATATTTTAAAAAGCAATGCAGGAAATATTTGCAAATAGTCTACATAACATTTCAAGACTGAGAGAAGAACAATTTCTAGTTTCATAGTTTGCTTGGTTTATACAATACATAAAATTTGATGCAAAAATCTATTTCAAGTATGAATTGTTTCTTTTTCCTCTCATTGCTTTTGCATACTTAATAGCATCTAGCATTCATGTAAAGATTTCTATTTTCAAAAGATGAGAAATAGTTAAAAGCAAATTAAAAAATTAATCTCCAGAATCTCCCAAGGATAAATATTCCCTTCCTATGACTTTTGGGGAAACTTAGAAAAAGGGCTTAAGTGGCTTGCTGAGGGCTTCATGTACCTGAGCCGGTGTTAGAATGAGTCTTTGTTACAAGTTTTCCTCCTAAAAAGTGGAGGGGGGTTGTACCCATTCCACTAATTTCCCTGTCTTTCTTAAACACGTGCTGTCATAAAAACATATCCATTTTAATTAATTTGATATAAACCACTAACTTTTGCAGAGGTATTAGAGCTTCACCAAAGACCACTCACAGATACTGCAGAGTAACATCAAAATTAACATGGAAGCAATTAATCCTTCAGTTTAAATGCCTTTAGCACAGGATTAAGATTTCCCATCACCACTCAAGCACTTCCTTAAAACTCTCTGTTTATCTTGCTCCCTTTACTTACTGTGCTAGTTACCTTTTTAAAACAAAAGTGATGCTGGGAATCTTTCTTTTGGTTCCTGATAGCTTCATTATTCAAAAATGAAAGTGACAATGTTTTCATCAATGCATGTCTTATGCTTTTCTGTAGATATTTTGTATAATATCCAGATGACTTAATGTTTGTGAAGCTTCCCCACCTTCAGGGCAAAGACTGTAAATAAACCCTGATATGAGAAGGATTATGGGATGGGGAAGGCAATATTCATTAATACATTCCAATCAAGCCAGATGAGAAAGCCTTGAATTTTGATGATGTGAATGATGAAACAATGAAATAGGATAAAACAAATATTTTCCTGCTGGTAGAGGTGATAGTGCTGAAAAAGCTGAGGGCATTTTGGCTTTTGACAAATAAACTCCTCTCCTTTTGCAGTGCACTAGGTAAAGGAAGTTTTTTACTGACGGATTATAAAACATAGTGTAGGTGAGTGTGAACAGCAAATGTAACCATCAGCGTGTTTCAGCCAGAGAGGCAATCAACAAGAGCTTGCTGCATACACCCAACACCCCTTTAGATACTAGAATGTGCTTTTAAAAATTATTATTTTTGAGATCTTTCACATGACATATTGATGCAATTTATCTGGACCATTTATCTAGGTCTTCATTTTCAGGCAGTACTGATTGTATGGTGAATTTGTGATGTGAGAGAAAGTTACATCTGCTTGGAGTCTTTTGCTGGAATGTCCTGGACTGGAAGGTAAGTGCATTCTGAGTTCAGAAGGATTCAGAGTACATGCTAAATCCTGGTCTTACAGAGGATAACAGGAGAGGGGTTTTTAATTTGATACTCTTGAGATGGCTAGTGTATCAGGGACAATGAGAGACTGGATTGGGATAAATGAAGAAGAAGCTGAAGTCTCAAGTGTAGTCCTGTACAGCATAGCAGACAAGATGGAGGGATGCTACGGCAGAAAGAAAGTGGGAAAGGGAAAGGATGCAGGAAGGCTGGAACCCACATCAAGAAGAAATCAACAATATAGCAGAGGAAACAAGGCTTAGTCTATGCTTGAGGAGTCATGCTACTGGGGAGGAGCTCTGTCATCTGACTGTATGAACTGGACATCACCTAAATCTACAATATTTATTGAAATTTTGGCACCTTAATTTTGAACCAAATTTGATCCCTCATATCTCTGAGCTCAGATCAAGTGCACAAGGTTGTTAAATCAAAAGGTATTCTCCCTTCCAGAAAGGGATGTACATTTGGTGGCTGATTATAGCTAGTGGCTCAGTGATGAGAGAAATACACACTTCAAACCTCACATTGTCTTATCTGCAAATGTAGTGACTAAAGTGGCTCTGTGACATGGCTGTGGCAGTTCATTGTCATTGGAAAGATAACCTTGGTATCTGGGAAGGGGCATGTAGTCTGGGGTCTGACTGTAGGAGGAGTGCAAGAAGTGTGGAAGCAGATTTGGAGACCACATATCAGAGCTAGGAGTGCTGACCTGTCTCAAAAAAATCTGCACTTTTAACAAAACATTGTGTGTAATTCCTTGAGTCCTCTTTCAAGAAGAACACATGCTGTTGTTGACCAGTGTCACACCCTGTCTTATGGTTTATCCCTGGATATGATACTGCACACTGCTAATGCTTGGACTTAAGAAGCACTTGAAGAATACCAGTGCACAAAGCTGGGGCTGCCTCCAAGGTACAGGGCAAACTTGATGTGGTCTGGGCTGCTACCAAGAGGACTTCTGGTCTTTCCTTTGGGCTGTGTTTGTGAAGATTATTGAAGCAAAAGTGAGGGGATTTGTATATGGATACTTCTTTCCCATTCCTTCCTCCCCAGTACCATTGTGCAAAGCTGCACAATCTCTCTTACAAAGTGAGATCTACTTCTTTCACAGCAGTTCTGATACCAGTGTATAGCACTCACATTTCGCCATGGCATCATCAGCCTTTGGTCTGGCACTGGGCTTCAAGTGTGAAGCACATGGCATCCTTCCCTCCGTGCTTGCTGGTGAGGTCATCTGGAAGAATACTGCTGTGCAAGGCTGGGATGTCTTTGTTAAACAGTTTCTTTTTTTAATCTTATAAAACTGGAAGGGCTCCACCAAGCTGTCTGTTGGCCTTCAATCTGTGCTGAAGTCCAATCCGTGTCTGGGAGAAGGTACTTGGCCTGGGATGAGTAATGTCAGGGACTCTCTGACAAAGTTAGCAGTGCAGAGGACTGAGTTCCAGCACTTGGGAACATTCCTAGTGCTGTTTGTAAGCAAAAGTGTATATAAGCTTATAAGCATATGTGCAAGCATACTCTCAAACTACTGTTTCCCCACAAACTCTGTCATTTTTCAATGATCCTTCATTTATTCAATCCAGATAGAAGCTGGTTCCTTTGATTTTCATTTTTTTACACTCTTCAAGCTCCTGCATATTTTAAATCTGGAAAGTGTTTGTGATCTTCCAGTCTGATTGCCCATGTAACACTGCATTTCCCTATCAAATAGACAAAAGTGATAGTTAAATGGTTAAATTGTTCCCTTCATAAGCAAACAACCTGTTCTTTTGGCACTTTTTGGTGCAGTTGGAAATGTTCACTGATAGATTTAAATTAGCAGGATACCACTTAGAATGCAAGTATCCCAGCTTTTAGCTTGCATTCATTTGGAAACAGGGCTTCTGTGCTCATCTTCTCTGTGCACCTGTCAGTCCCTTCCCCAGGGGTTTTTTGGTTTATGTGATTTCAATCACATTTAGCAATGGTCCCAAGGAGATTATTTTTTGACAAGTTCTAATATAACAGAGGGTGGATTGATGAGAGAGACATTGTTAATATCCCTGCTATAAGGGCCACAATATGAACTCAAGTGTTATTAAGGCATCAGAGAATACAACTGCAAGGTACAGATCCATAGGAGACCAGGCTTCCCCAGTTACACTGACCACTGGTAAGCGTGTTATGTGTTTTGTCCATACTTAGCAACCTGACTGTAATACAGATCTGGGTTTTCTCCATTCTTACTTTAAAATTCACTCCCAATGGGAGTCTTGGATAAGTGGGATTCCTACTTTTTCCCCTCCTGTACAAACCTGAAGATATTCCTGGATCTGATCCCAATAGAACTTTTTCCTCTGACACTGTACAAGTTCACCCAGAGAATGCTGTATCCACAAGGTTCATAGCTGTCACACAGAGCAGGACTTGTGGACTTTTGAGAGCTATGTGACCCATTTTGGGGCTGAAAATAAGATAAAGATTCATCTGATTGCAGCAAATAGGGTGGGCTGCCCCGCAGTGGGATTTCTCTGGGAATTGTGGGCAATGTTGCTGTAACTCAGCTGTATGTCCTGCATACAGGACAAGTAAAAGTCTGGCTACAAACTGGATCTGGAACCATGTGCTTCCTAAGTTGTGCATATGAGAAGACAACGTGAACTCAAAACAGATCAGAAGAGAACCTAGGTTGAATTTTTTGTCTTTTAACCTAGTGGAAGTATCTTGAATGTGCAATGACAGAAGTTCATCATGTGGCCAGCACTGGGCTCAGGACTGCTTGGGAAAAACTCATTCTCACAGGTGCTATATTTGAGAGCCCTCAACTGGATGCAAGTGACAAATTCTGGTAGCTTCAAAAGGCATTTGATGGGTGAGCTCAGATGGGGATAGTTAACGCTTGCTTAACTAATTAGGTGTGTTATATCACCACTCTTTGGAGTCCCTCATATGTTTTGACTTGCTCCAGCTGCTTTGTGTAAGCAGTGATGAAAAATGCATTAATCATCCACTCGGAAAGAAATTCCTTCTATGAATGGCATGATGGCTGGTTAAAAAAGATGCATCTATGTTTAAGGATGTGTCTATGTTTAAGAAATGTTTATGTTGCTTGTATGCAGGGGTGTTTGCAGTAGAGTTCAAATATATGTTCAAATATTACAAGATTTTCCTCACAAAATAAATGCTGAGAAAATTAATTTTATATTTTGCTACATGCATTGTCAACAAACACTACTCCAGACACAACAAACAAGTCCTGATGAAGATTGCTGACACGCTAACATGAGTATAGAGTGAAAGAAATAGCTCTCCCTTTGATACCACTGCAGTTTGCTGGTAAATAGATTATCAGTTTCTGGAAATCAGTAGCTAATTATCCTGAAAAATTGTAATTCTTTAAGAGTATAAATATCAAATATCTTTAAACAGCAATTAGAAAATAATTATAACTCAAAAGCAATCAACATATTTGAGAAAAACATCCTAGCTGATACAGTATGTGCTGCAAACTGAGGAAAAAAATTTAGGTTTAGATTTTGTGATTTTTTTTTTTTAAGTACCAGTTTTGTCTACTGCTATGGATTACCTCTTCAGTGTATTCCTCTTGATTGTGTTTAATTGACCCATTCCAGCTGAAAGGTTCTTGGTTCTTGTTGTACCCCTGACCATTGCAGCATGGTGGGAAACAACATGTTTTCTGGGATTCAAACTTATATTTACACTCTAGGTTGCAGCTACTCCAGTGGGATTTATCTATATCAATGCCTTTGAGGAAAGTTAGGAGTGGTTTTTTTTAAAGTATGTTATTTCTGCTTGTCAGATTTACTGATTTTTTAAAATTATTTTAACAGCTAGACAGGCTTGGAATTAAAGCAACAAGCAATATGTTAGCAGGATTAATTGCTTAATTATGAAATTGGTAGCAAGAAGGAGAAACCCATGGAAGACAGGCCTTGATTGTACTTAAACCATGTTCCTCCTCAACACTAAACTAGGATACTGCAGCAACATTGGATACTGCCCACCACTGGTCTGGCTTGGTTTAGAAGACCTGAAATTCCATTTGCTTGCTTCCTTTATCAAAGAAAGATTCTTTCACAGATTCACAGATATTAGGGGTTGGAAAGAACCTAGAAGATCATCTAGTCCAACCCCCCTGCCTGAGCAGGATCACCTAGACCAAGTCACCCAGGAACAGATCCA
>JAOEGS010021269.1:17128-28683 GCA_025447755.1 Corythornis vintsioides | reverse complement strand
GGCTCCATCCTCTCTACACTCACCCTTAACATATTGATAGACATTGATGAGGTCCCCCCTCAGTCTCCTCTTCTCCATGCTAAAGAGCTCCAGCTCTCTCAGCCTCTCCTCATAAGGGAAATGCTCCACTCTCTTAATCACCTCAATGGTCCTGCGCTGAACTCTTTCCAGTAGTTCTCTGTCCTTGTTGAACTGGGGTGCCCAGAACTGGATGCACTATTCCAGGTGGGGCCTCTCCAGCACAGAGTAGAGGGGGAGGAGACACTGTGTGACCTGCTGGCCACACTCTTCTTAATGCATCCCAGGATGTCATTGGCCTTCTTGGACACAAGGCCACATTGCTGGCTCATGGTCATCCCCCTGTCCACCAGGACCTCTAGGTCTTTTTCCCCAGAGCTGCTCTCCAACAGATCAGCCCACAGCCTGTACCGATACATGGGGTTGTTCTTCCCTAGATGCAACACTTTACACTTGCTCTTGTTAAATTGCATTCAGTTTCTCCCTGCCCAGCTCTCCAGCCTGTCCAGGTCTCTCTGGATGGCAGCACAGCCTGCTCCTGTGTCAGCCACTCCTCCCAGTTTGGTATCATTAGCAAACTTTCTGAGGGTACACTCTATGCCTTTTTCCAGGTCATTGATGATATACTGAATAATATTGGACCCAGTACTGACCCATGGGGGACTCCACTACTCACAATCCTCCATCTAGACTCTGCTTAACTGACCACAACTCTCTGGGCTCTGTCCTTCAAGCCAGGTCCCAATCCACCTCACTGCACAATCACCCAGTCCGCACCTCTTAAACCTGGCTGTGAGGATCCCATGGGAAACAGTATCAAAAGCCTCACTGAAGTAAAAAATACTTCATCCACTGCCCTCCTCTCATCTATCCAACTACTTGTGCCATCATAAATGGTTATCAGATTAGTCAAGCATGACTTTCCCCTTACGGAATCCATGTTGACTACTTGTGATAAGCCTCCTTTCCTCCACATGCTTAGAGATGGTGGCAAGGACAAGTTGTTCCATCACCTTTCCATGGATGGAGGACTGACTGGCCTATAGTTACCTGGGTCCTCCTTTTTGCCCTTTTTGAAGCCTGGGAAGACATTTGCCTTCCTACAGTCCTCAGGCACCTCTCTTGTTCTCCAGGACCTCTCAAAGAATATGGAGAGTAGTCTAGCAATAACCTCTGCCATCTCCCTCAGCACTCGTGGGTGTATCCCATCAGGGTCCATAGACTTGAGGATGTCCAGTTTACTCAACTGGTCTCTAACCCAATCCTCTTTAAATGAGGAAAGAACTTTCTCCCTCCAGTCTTCATCTGTGGTCTTGGAGTCCTGGGACTCCTGGTAGTTTGTCTTAGTAGTAAATACCGAGGCAAAGGTGGCATTTAGTCACTCTGCCTTCTCTCTATCCTCAGTCACCAGGGGACCCACTTCATTCAACAGCAGGCCCACATTACGTCTAAACTTCCTTTTGTCTCCAACATACTTGTAGAAGCTTTTCTTGTTGTCCTTGACCTCCATCGCCAGCTTTAGTTCAAGGGAGGCCTTAGCTTTCCTTGTTGCATCCCTGCATCCTTTTACAAACTCCCTGTATTCTTCCCAAGTTGTCTGTCCCTCTTTACATGTTTTATATATTTCCTTCTTCTGCTTAGGTTTATCTATTATCTCGCTTCTCAACCATGCAGGTCTCCTAACTCTCTTACTAGATTTCCTACTCTTTGGGATACACTGATCTTGAGCCTGGAGGGAATGGTGCTTGAATATTAGCCAACTTGCTTGGGTCCCCTTACCTTCTAGGGCCCTGTCCCATGGGACTTTTTCCAAGCAGTTCCCTGCTAAAGCCAAGGTTGGCCTTTCTGAAGTCCAGGGTAGCAATCCTGCTTGTGCAGTATTACCCTGTACCTACTGCCTGTAATTCTGAACACCACCATATCGTGGTCACTACAGCCAAGGTTGCCTCCTACCTTCACATCCTCAAACAGTCCCTCTTTGTTGGTCAATACAAGGTCCAGCATCACTCCTCTCCTTGTTGGCTCCTCCAACAACTGCGTTAGGAAATTATCATCAATGCTCTGGAGGAATCTACAGGACTCTGTGTGCCTGGATGAGTAGCTTTCCCAGCAAATGTCAAGGTAATTGAAGTCATCCATGACTATATTCTGTTTCTCATTTCAATGTGAACTTCCCTTTATTCCATAATTGTTCATGTCCCCTCCCAGTCCTACATCTGATTTGTAACATAATGTAGGTTTTCTCTTTCTTGAGCACCTTTCGATTTTAGCAAGTCTCTGTGTTCATATAGCTTTGGAGTGAATAATGTGTCATCTATTACTCTGATGCTTCCCTTTGGTTCATTATTTCCTTTGTCATACTTCACATTCTGAAGTTCCAGTTTTTGTCATTTCCACAGACCTAAAATGAGAACTTCAGTCTTTTTCTCTCTCTCATTTAAATAGGGTATGATAAATAAATATAAAAATTAAAGTGCTTAGGGATCAAATTTGGCTTCTGAAGTGTTTTCCCACTTAACCTGTTTTCCAGCACAGAGAAAAAAGGTCCACTTGTGGCTCCTTTCTGTGTGTTTAGTGCTTTGTACAGCCAGTTTTTGATAGAGCCAGAATCAGCAAGTTCTCCTGCAGTATTCATTAGACATTAACCTCACAAGGAGAACCTTTCTAAGTACATACTTAAAGCTGAAAGGCTCCAATGGCATTTCCAAGCCTTGTGCTTGTTTTTAACCAAGGCAATTGCATAGTTCAGAAGTTCCTGCATTTAGCTGAGGTGGGAAACATATTCTCTTGTTTACTTTAGAGGAGTAACGGATTTTTTTCCTTATGGTATTTCTTGTTATTTCTCTGCTACCTTTGCAGAGATAAGGAGATTTCTTAGACTGTTTTTGAGAATGGTAGTCCCAATATCCATTCCAGTGAGAAACAATTGCTGCAAATGAAGCCTCAGTTTACAACCATAATTAATTTCACATGCAATTTATGTTTATACCCTTTGCAAAAGAAAGTTACATTACATGCACACTCACATTTCTTAAATGTTTCTCTGAAGTGGAGGCTTTTCTGTTCCTGTATGAACAGCCTTATCTTGTTCAGTCAGTGTGGTTTGCATGTAGTTATTATACCTTGATGTATAAAGATAAAAGGAACCACATTTTTTTGGTGGTAGAAATTCACATGTTTTGTGGTATTGCATTTATTTGTTGGATTGTTGTTTTGTTTGGGTTTTTTTTGTTTTTTTGGGGGTTTTTTTTGGTTTTTTTTTTTATTGGTTTGGGGTTTTTTTCCCATTTTTTTTTCCCTGGAACAAGAAGAAAAGTTATATTCTAAATAACACAAGGTTTCAATTTTTTGAAAATTTTTCAAGATTTCAAATGCATATTTTATAAATAACATTATGAAGAGTTGAAGAAGAAATTATAAACTATCAGACACGCAATAAATGAAATCCTCTGTTATCATACTTAATATTCCTCATCATAAGTGACCTCTGCACATGAACCAGGGTATTTAAATTGCATATGTAGTATTTTAATTTGCCATTGAACTGAGGGAAAATGTTTGAGAACAGTATTTAAAGCCATCAGAAAAAGGATATTTAAAATATGGAATAGAATTCATTAAGCAGGAATATGATCCAACATCATGATGGAGACCATATTCTTAGATGAAGTATTCAGGGGTCTTCAATGACAATTGCCAGAGCTATAGTTTTAGTTGATGTATGAGGAATGATGCTTCATATCTTACTTTCTTCTCTTGTGATGATTGCAAGTTCACTTTAGAAATTCAAAGAAAACCAAATCACACAAAACTTTGCAGGTGATAAAACAACTTCAAAAACCTTGTCCTGCTTTATATCCTGTGTATTGCACAGCATCACTTACACCTGTGTAAGACAAGTACGTCTAACTCAGCTGTTCTGATTTAAAGCCCTATTGCACTGAGCCACTTTGTTGTGGTATAGACAATACACAATGTGGAGGAGAATATAGCTTTTATTTTCTTTCCCCAACTCACTCAGATCTTGTGAGGAGACAATTTAGGTAATCAATTCTATGGCCTATGAATCAGGTACAAGAGCATCTTTCTTTTCTTCTAGGAAATCAAGGTGCCTAGAAACGTCTGACCATCAGGCAAGTGGCAATTTCAGCCGATATAACCTGGCAGCTAATATAACTAAATTAGAGAGAACAAGTGCCTTTCCCAGTTTCAAAGTTGCCTTCAAAGTCCCAGATAAGCTCAGAGGTTATGTAGTGTAAGTGCAAATTAGAGACTTAATATGATTTTCTAGTCCTCTCTGCAGATAAGTAAGTTCAAAGGAGTAAAGGAGAAATTTAAGCTGCTGAAAAAATCAAGGAGTCTCTAAGAGTTTAGGTATTTCCCTTTTGGTGGGAGGGAAGGAAGCCATGGGCCTCTCAGAGCTGCTGAAAGATGCAGTGAGGAATAACAGTCCGGTCCTTTTCTGCTCATATGAGAAAAGCAACCACAAAGAAAATCATCAGAAACAACCTGGAGCTGAGAGAAGGTGTAATTTTATTTTCCTTAGGTAACGAGGAGACAGATGGGGAAAAAATGAGGCATTTGCTGTGGGTTGATAAAAACTTATTTTTGGAGAGTAAGAGAGATTTCTTTCTCTCTTTCCCCTCTCCCCTAATATCTGTGACTGTAATTCTCAGGGGTGTGGGTGATTTAGGGATGCAGCCTCATGACTGATCTCTGTCTCAAGAGTAGTTCAAATCAATTTCTTAGATCAGAGAAGCTGCTGTGCTGTGTGCATGTATGTGTATGCATATGTGCAGTGTGAAATCCAAATTTAAATCCAAGTTCACTTCATCCCATCTGTGATTTTAACTTATTTGAAAGCTGCTCAAACCCTACAAAAATTAAAGGCTTGAACAAAGTTCCAAGTACCAGAGGGGCTTTGTCCTGCCTTAATTTGCAGAGAAATTCTTTCTGTGCAGATGGTCCCCAGAGTTTTGGCCCTATGGGTCTCCATCACCTCCGAGTCAGTGGAATGCAATATTTTCAGCACCTCCAAGTATTTGGTCTGTTTTTTTCATCTAGTTAATGCCTAAGCAGAGGAGGATTATGTGCGCACCATGCTGTTTCCAAAGCATACTACATCTGCTGCCAGGGTGCTCTCTGCTCAGTGCTTCCTGAGGGATCTCACTGAGTCATGCTTCCCACCCCAAACCTGCTCAGGGCTGTGCTTGTGAGAAATGCAGAGCAGCAATTATTTACACACAGATCTTCTCTTTTCAACAAGAGGAAGATGGTTTTTCCCTTCTTCATAAATGACTGCAAACAGGAATGTTATCCAAAGGTGTATCAAAATATCCATTGTGCAAACATGCATGCGCATCTCCAAACTGCATGATTTTTCTCATGAAGAGCTTCACCTGAGTAAAGAGATTTAACTGTGTAACTGTGGAGGTAATGGGGTGTCAAGGATTATTCATTCTGCAAGGGATTCTTTGCAGTTGGAGACCTCCTCAGGGAGGCTTTTTCTTCCCAATTTCTTGGCATTATGTTCATAAGGAATAGTAGTAGCCATCATCTTATTTTGAGATCTGATGTTGTGTACAGAGGAGCCTGATGCCAGGAGTCACAGTGTGGGAAAAAGGCCCCAGAGCTGTATTTCTGCTCTGTTGGGAGGAATAACAGGGAGAAATAAAGAGAAGGAATAAAGGGAGGAATGAGGAGGAGTGTGGTAGTTCCTGAGCCCATCTTTGGCAGGGTTTCAAATGTATGTGCTGTGTGGCTGTGGCTGTGTGCGCCTGCAAGGATTTGCTATTTGGCTTCAGGCATGATTTAGCTACCTTCCTCTGAAAATCTGACTCCAATTTTAAAGCAAAAATAGATTTATTTTTTTTTTTCCTTTGGGTGTTGCATTTAATATAATGCTGCTACCAATGCCATATGACAACATTCCCCCCTGCCACTGTGGAATGAAATGAAGCAGAAAATGCAGAGGAAAAAAAAGAAGAAAAAAAGAAAAATTGTTTTGATCTGGAAGCATTTGTTAATGATTTCCCCTTTGGTTCCAGGCTGGGCTGATTTTCTTCCTTTGTTGCTTTGTGTTCTCTAGGTACAGAGAGACTGCATTCGGCAGCCCGAGTGCCTGGGTTTCCATAATTTGACAAGATAACATAGCAGAGAAAGCATTAGCATTCATGATTATCAAAGAGATGATGGAAAAGAATTTGTCTTACTTTTGTCATATGAATAGACCTATTTCACTACTTTTTTGAAGACAGATACAAGGCAATCACTTGTGAGGCTGTTTTTTAAAGTTTCACCACCACACTACCCTATTTTTATCTGTTGCTTGAGAGAATTCGTCCCCAGAAAAATGTTAAAAAATGTAAGATGAAAAAAGTTGTCCATCATTGCTGAAATGGCCTCATATCTAAATGTCAGTGGGGATGTTGCATCACTGATAAATTCAGCATTTAACATGTTCAGGGTTGCTTTCCCTGGGGAGGTGGGGGAGAGAAGAGGTTATTTCACCTGATACCATCAAGTGATGATTTATGGTCTACTATCTGTTCCCTGACATTTGTATAGAGTTTTCATTGTTCATAACCTTACAAAATGCCTATCAGGTTTGTTTTTTTTTTTTTTTACTCTTCTGCAGGTGCAGCAGAATTTTAAATAAGAGCACAATTAAATGGAAAGCTGAATTGTAGCCAGCAGGATGTTCACAATAATCCAGTACACGGGGGTGCTGTGCAGTATTGATCTTCTGATGTTTCAGTGGGAGATGACTTAAAGCCAAGCTTCTTGATAAAGGTGCAGGTTTTTCACTGAAACCTCCCTTCCATTATAATGGTGAGTTGTGCCGGGATCTAAGTTGAAATAATTAGTTCAGATGAAAAACAGAAGTTTGAGATTTTAAAAAAATCTGCCTTGCTTGTTATTTAACTTTGTTAATGACTGAGCTCTGTTGACTGTGACAATTTCAGCTTCTTCATCACCACTTAAAAAAAAAAAAAAGCAAGACAAAAGCACAATCCCTTAATCTTAAAAATAATTACTGTCTGCAAACAGCAAAGGAGTGAGGAATTAATCCGTGCCATGATGTTTATGAGTAGATGGCTTCACAAACAACTTACTTTCTACCTCAAAACTGAGAAGCTGCCAAGAAATAAATTGGCTGATGCAAACTGAGTTAACTTGTCTATATAAAGCACTAAACTCAGACACACAGATATTAGAATTTGCCCATTTTCTAGATTTAAAGCTGAAATGTTGGCACACCCAGTAAGGGAAAGAAAATACTGCACATCATTCAGTGTAAATCACACCTAGGTCACAAACTGTTTGTTTGGGATTTGTTTGTTTGAGTTTTTTTTCATTATAATAAAACAAATAAAAGGTAGGGCATCATCTTTTATTTTTCAGGCCTTGAAGTGGAGGTCAAGATATTAATGTGCATAGAATGAGTCCCTTGTCTTTACAGAGATGGAACATTTAAATTGAGTTGTACCATATATTTGTGAAAGAAGGAAAGTAAGGTGAGGAAAAATTCCTCTCTAGTGGAGATGTCTGTGTGAGAAACAGTCAGTCTTGAATACCTAACTAATAAAAGGAGATGAGCAGAAACCTCCAGGGTGTGATTCATCTCTTTCTCAGATGGATGCCTAAAATAAATGAAATGAAACATGCCTTGGCAGAGGCTATTTCTGCCCATTTCCAAGGGCTTCTTGATGTGTGACCACAGATCCATCCATCCATCCATCCATCCATCCATCCATCCATCCATCCATCCATCCCATCCCATCCTTCAGCAAATGACTATATGATTTCAACATAGGGTGAATGTCATATGTCATAAGTGTTCATTAATTTAGGGTTATGAGACCAGTGACAACTCCTGGGATCTACCAGATTTACCTGAGATGTGGAAGTCTGAACATCAGAGGACTAGGAGGGAGATAAATCACATCTATGTGCTTGCGGATAGAAATCTTGGTATCTTCAACCTTATTTCTGGTAGTTGCAGATCCAGTTAATCATGATGGAGACAGAGGTGAGTTTGTCTTCCTTTTTAGAAGTTTTTTTTGAACTTTCCTTGAAGAAAGAAAGAAAGAAAGAAAGAAAGAAAGAAAGAAAGAAAGAAAGAAAGAAAGAAAGAGAATTTATGACAGTATCTGACCTTGGTTGTTGGAAGAGAAAATAATTTATGTTCTTTTCATATTGAGAGTTCATTCAAGACTTCAAATTGTCAAAGTCACCTAAAACTTAAGAATTAGGAGAATATCCACCTGAAGATTCCAAAAAGCAGGAGGGGGATAGAATCCTAAATATTTTTCTATCAATGGTAACTAAAGAAGAAAAAAGAGAGTTCAAAAACAGGCTATAGCCACATCATGGAGTCCCTTCAATTTCAACTGAGTTTCAACCACTGAAAAATGTGCTTGCAATGACAAGATCAGAAATAGGATTAGTTCATCTCATCCTATGGGATCTAATCTGTCAAATGGCCAAATTTGCAGTACTGTGATTAATCACTTCAATTGCTGTTGGGTACTTTTGCCTCTGCTGGTGATGATACAGATCATCAGCCCCTGATGTCCAGAAGTAATATCCAAGGTCCCCTTAGGGTCCTCAAATGTCAAGCTATTTTAAGAAAGAGAAGTATCATGAATCTGCCAAGTTTCATTCAGGAAAAAAATCCTTGGCATGTTAGCCTGGATGTAGCATGGCTTTAGGAATCCACAGATCAGAATTCTGTTTCTTGTTTTTCCAGGACTTTTGTAAACATCAAATTTGACTATGTACACCTCTGGCAACTTTTTACATTCACCTGGTTTGTGAATGGTCTTGTCTATCAGAGTGCCATATACAATATAAAGGTACCGTAGCCTTGTGTTACCAAATGCTCTGAGCAAGAGATTGCCATATATAAGCTCCATTAGTACCATTTTAAACACAATATAGAAAGGGGTTGCTCTTGACACATCCCTGGAGTTAAAGGCAGGTGTTTCTTATCCCATGAATGTACAATGAACATATAAAAATTTGTATATGTCAAAATGAAACATCTTTACCAAGTCTTTATACATTCCCTTAAGAAGTGGCCAGATATGTGTCCATCACATAATCAAAATTCTGGTCTCCTCTTTCACAAGTCAGGCATGAGCCAGGCCTTGTGACCAGGCAGTCTTTGTTCTTGTGGTCCAATGCTATTTGCCTGGATGGATGTATACTCACAATATGTTGAGCTCTTAGCAACATATGCCAAGAGATACTTTTGAGGAATGGATGAATCTACAGTCACACAGTCAAAGAGGCTCTGAAGAGCTCTCAGGAAACAGTATGATGAGGACCAGGCTGAAAGCTGCCTGAATAATTACTCTGGCTTGCAGCTACCTCCCAGGTACATACAAGAAACTTTTTAGGAAGAAGACAGCTGCTTTGGTCTACAGGCAGATGGTATGACCCTCTGGCAGTTTTGTGGTGGTATAACTGGAGGCTGCAAGACTACTTGAGAGTGAACATTCAAAGGCTTGAAGTAATGAAGTAGAGAGGTATTTCTGAAATTAATTTAGCGACTGAATCAGATATTGGTTGATACTTCAGATGCTTTTGAAAAAATCTGCATCAGTAGTTGGGGCAAGACATATGTCCAAGAACTAGCTGCCCTACAGACCTGAAAATATGTTGAGTCTTTTTTTGTTTTGTTTTGTTTTGTTTTGTTTTGTTTTGTTTTCCTTCTTTAAGCTAGAACAATGGATGAACATATTAGAAATCCTGTTAAATGTTTGGCTTTACTCATGCTTCTGAGACTTGACAAATTGCTTTACACAAGCTATGGAAACTGCAGTATCTCACTCCCCAAACAGGCTGCAAGATTTCCTGGAGTTAAGGCCAGAACTGGCCAGTTCATCATCTAACCTGACCTCTGCTCTATCCATGCCAGGCTGATGAATTTCATCCAATTTCCATCACACAGTCCCAGTAACTTGGCTTAGACTAAAGCAGTTCTTTCTGGTCCAGAGGTGAATGATTGCTGAGTGAAGCTGTGTGTGATTAAGATTTTCTGTTTTCTGAGTAACTATTGTGACACTGATATATTTTGTTCCATTCCAAAATGGAATGGAAGAAATGTGCTTGTTAAAATAATACCCATAAAATCCCTTTTTAAAAAAAAAACAATCCCAAGCCTCAAGTGAAGCATTTAATATAAAGAAAACAGAAAAGATTTGTTTTGACAACAAAATCTAAAGCATTTGATTTTTTAAAAACTTTCTTCACTTGCCTAATGTATAATGCAAAAGTTAAATATGGAAACAAAATGTCATTGGCTGTCAAAATGTTCTGTTCTATTTTTAAAGTGAAATCTTACTGAAATTGGGATGAAATTTTATTTGTAGACAAAGTCAACATTGTAATTCAGTCACGAAAGTTAATTAGCTGGTCTGCTGGTGACCTTTGGTAGTCCTTGGGATAGAGGAGTCATAGATAAGGGAACCTGCTTTTCTATGCAATATAGGTAAAGCTGCAATGTAAATTAAATAGGTAAATTGACCCAAACCCAGGGTTTGTGATTATGCCCCTTAATGGCATTTTTGGATACTAACACAATTACTGACAAAATTCCTCATCAGTCCATCTGCTGAGCTCTCACATGAGTAGTGTGCAGAAGTATAGGAGCCTATGGTCATTTGGCATGAACATGATGTAGGTCGCAAATCACCATGGGGTTTATTGTGTGATGCCTTCTTTTGATCTTCCCAGTTAATTTGGTTTCTTCATAGGTCAAAAGGATGAATCACTTAGTGGTCAACAAGGGTGGTGATCCAAATACATCCATTATATTGTCATATGGTCTCTGACTTAGTTCCTGTTCCCTCTCAGCCTATTGTCTCAGCCAAAATGGTGAGAGACTGCCCTATTGCAGAGGAGCATAAGAGTTAAAATTCCTAGCCTGGTACATTCTACAGACTACTATCCATTATTGATCTTCCATGTAGGAGGAGAAGAAATAATGACTGGTAGTCCTAGAACAATCAAAAATTACTTTAGAGCCTTGGGACTTATGGTACGAGATTCTGGGGCACAAGTAATCTTTTCTTCAGTTATTCCAACAGATAGCAGAGACATTGGATTAAATGGGTGAATACAGTCTTTTAATACATGGCTCCGTGGATGGTGTCAGCACCATAAATTTGGGTTCTTTGACAATGGTATGATCTATACAGCGCCAGGGTTGTTGACACCAAACAGGAGACATATCTCTCGATGGGGGAAAAGTATCTTTGTGGAGGAGATTGCATGGCTGATTGACAGAGCTTTAAACTAGATGTGAAAGGGGAAGGGGATAATGTCAGCAGGTTTCCATGTAGCACACCATGGAAGGACAGAACAGTGTGGCAACAAAGGGGGACTAACAAGGGCTATCAGTCTGTTGCCCAGAAGCATGCTGGGGAAAAAGTAATACAGTCAGGGTGTTGAAGAGATGTCCCAGACCCCCTTCAGGTAGTAGCTGCCAGCAGGGAAGCATCAGGGAGACACATTAATGGAATAAAGGG